>OY998143.1:7597466-7799993 GCA_963921925.1 Sphagnum tenellum | reverse complement strand
CGGTCCGTCTAGTGGGTCGGTTAAGAAAGCGGGCTCAAAGCGTGTCAGAATATGACACACAAGAAACCGTGTTTTTTGTTGGTTTTTGACCAAAACATTTGGGACAATTTTTTGATATTTGTATTTGCTAGTGAGAATTCGAGTAGTTACGTATGCTTTGGGGGGGGGGGGGGGAGGGAGGGTGGGGCATTTTGAAAAAAATAACAATATATATATATTTGGGAAAATAAATTCCCTAACCATAACAAGTTACAGGGATTTATATTGGTGAAAGAAAATTTTGTTTAGGGTGTTCTTTTCGACCCATCGAAGATCCCACCGAACCACTCAACACGACCATACAAATTCATAAGGGTTGGTCCTGTTCTCATTAGTCATCCCATTCCAAAATCCATTTAAAGATAGGTACAATTTGCAGGCCCACATAAAAGAAATGGCACGATTTTTTTTCACTAAATCATTGGGTTTTATTTGATCATCGTCAAGATGCCCCTATTTTTTAAATTGTTTTCAAAGGCTAATAATGCCATCATGTGTGATGACAAAACACTCAAGTTTGCTAGGGTTTAATCACAATGGTGAATGATGCCACCGTGTGCAATGACTTTGAAGTTATTACTCTGTTAAATCTCAGGGACCAATTTGACACAAATTGAATTCTTGAATTGGACCTTCTTCTTCACATTAATTTTTTTATAAAAAAAAGTACAATAAGTGACATTTTAATTTTTTCAATTTTTTCATGCTATTCTTCTTGCTTTTTATTATATACACACAGTGGATGAACATAGGGAGAAAATATTGGTGGTCTTTGTTTAGAACCATGGTAATGTATCAAGTCATTATTTTTTTATTCCAAAAAATAATCACTCCATCCAAGTTTTAGATCTGAAAAAAAAAAATCTTTTCAAAAAAATTATCATAAAAAAACATAATTAGGGTTTTACATAGATTGGAATTTATCATTTTTCACATTTTTTGGGTCAAATTCATGCTCCATTTCTTCTCATAATTAAATGCATTATTTTATCATTTGCCCTCAAATTTTTCCAGCTTTCTCACTTTCTTCATCTTCTTTTTGTGTCATAACTACAATCACATTTGTCTTTGTTGCTTTATTTTGGGGAAGGAGTTGATTTATAAATTTATGTTGAATCTAAAGCTACTTCAACTTGTGAAAATGGGCATTATTTCAATCCTCCATAACAAAAACTTTCTATCTTCGTTTCTAAAAAACTTTCATTTTGTCCACTTGCAAGAGTTGAAAATGTGTTCCTTCAAGCAACAACCTTGTGTGAATCTACAAATCTAGCCATGTCAACATTACATGTGCTCAAAATGTAGATGGAGGGTGTGTTTTCAACAATGTTCTCTATCCACAAAATGTCTTCCATTCTTGCATAGATTTCAACTTCAAAAACAAATGAAAAAAAAACAATGAAAGAAACAACATTGAAGCCTAATTTACATCTTGGTTTTCCAAACCATGAACTTTCCTTTTAACTTCATTTTTTGGTCCGCACCAATTGAATTTCCTTTCAAATTGATGCCATGTAAATACCACTTCAAATTGGTTTGAATTGGTTCTAGATCTTCACCTAAAGGCCTTAGGTCCAATTTATGGCTCTTCACTCATAGGATTACTCCATTTTCTCTTCCTCCTTAGACACTCATTTAAAGTGTGCTTTAATGTCAAATCACATGTGGGCAATTGAGACAAAATGACAATCACATTAAAAAGTTACATCACAAGAAAAAATCTTATATTTTTCCCATCCCTTCACATTGCGACTATTATTTGATTCAATCACATTTCAATCACATTTGGTCATTTTAAATTTGTAATAGGCTTGTTCACTAATTAATGCCAATATTGTCTAACTTATAATATTCATCACATTGTTCATTTATGAGTATAGTTTGAACCTTTTTTCTTAAAAATAATTTCAAATTATTGACACGGAAATATGGGTAGCCTTTAACATTATTTGCACAATGTGTTATAATGAGTTGATGATTTTTTTGCATTTCTTCAACCATCATCACAATATGTAAATTGAACAATTCACTTTTAACATGTTCAGACCATTGTTCATGAATTGTATTTTACACTTACTATAATTTATTAAATACATGGAATAATTTAAGACCTCACATTTATATTGGCATGAATTAGTGACTTTAAAAAAATCTTTTCAACTTTCAACAATGTGTACATGAATTGAACCATTAACTTTTAATATGTTAAAACTATTAGTCACAAGTTGCAATTTGCACCTATTATAATATATTGAAACCGCTACTCAAATGTTGCATATTACACTATAATTATGTATTGAAACATGCACAACAACTTAATGGATCTTATTTACATTGAAATGGGTTAATGCATTTTTTTTTGCATATTTTGAACTATTAACATTTGCACATGAGTTGAATTGTTCACTTTGGATGTGTTAAATCTATTACTCATGAATTACATTTTGCACTCATCATAATTTCTTGGGATGGATGTATAAAAACTTGGTAGGTTTCCCATTATATTTTAATGGGCTAATGATTAAATCAAGATGTTCATTCATGCAAATTCCAATGTGCAAAATATGCATGTACAGTAAACCCTTTTTATGACACCTTTGGTGACCACTTTTTTGTGACATTAACAAAGTGTGATTTAAATGTGTATAGTCACATTCCATATAAACCCTTACAAGATTGTGACTATAGGCAAAAAAATTACAAGAAAACCCTTTTAAACTAGAAAAAAGGTGCCAACTGATTAAATTTTTCCTATGTGGTTTATTATCAATTCTACTATGCATTATTAGACTTTAAGAAGGTTGTGATTTTGTTTTTTTAAATGTGATGATTTGCATTGAGTTTGAGCTCATTAACTATTAGCTTGTGTATTTTGTCAATGAGATTTTAAAAATTAAATTATTACTTTCTTGGCAAGTTTGCATAACTTTTGTTTGTTTACGTTAGAAAGTTTTTATTTTCTCTTCAACTAGATTCATTGTTGTTAGTTTACACAACTTGAACACAACGCTATATTAACATTGGCAAATTAGATTTTACAAAACCTTAATATTTACTCTAGATTTCCTCCGATTATAATCACATTTACAAAGAAAGCTTTGCAAATGCTACTAACAAGTGTGATAGTGATTACAAAGAATGGTGTTTTTTACTACAATCGATGGTTATTAAAAAGTGTGTGACATAAACAAGAATATGATTAAAACGGGGGTGATTATAAAAGGGGTTTATCGTAATATATAAAATTCTTATAAATTTACATAAAACAAGATGTATGTTTTTTCGTTGCTTTAAAAAACAATAATGACCAAGTTTCTAAATTATGAATATTCATAATGCCACACTAAAAAACCCCATAATAAATCCTTTTTTTTCCATTTTTTTTCCTATTGGTGTATGAAAAAAAAATCCATGCTAAATCTTTTGATTAAATTTTCTTTATCAAATTATTTTTAATTATATGTTTTAATTATCTTTTTTTCTATTTTTACCATGATTTAACATTTTTTCAAGTTTTTTATTACAAGTTTATGTTTAAATATTTAAAGAAGAATTTTTAGTTAATTTTTGTAAAAAAAATGTGAATGAATTAAAAATTGGTGATCATAATAGTGACATCAATGATTACTTATCATATTATTTTTTTCTCAAGTTTTTGGTGTTGTTCAAAATCACCCATAAGAAAATTTAGCCATGGTTTGCCTTTAGACCATATATGGAGATATAAAATTGTCAAAATACTTTTAAATTTTGGATATATGTCTTTAAACCCATTGCAAATTTTGGTCTTTAAGAAACTAAAAATTTGTGAATTTCGTTCATGTTGATGATGCCTTTTGTGTTTGCAAATAATGGAAATTCACCACCAAAAAAACACTTGATTACATCATTGATATTTATATTAAAAATTTCAAAAAAATTTGGTAACATGTTCATAATAATTTCAAAGATTTTTCAAAAGTTTGTAAAATAAATTTGAAATTGTGATGTTGGAAATGTGTATGAGTTTAAGGTTACAATTATTAAAATTATTGTAAAAAAAATTTATTCATCAAGAGTAGCCTTTTCCCTTTCAAATCTATGACTAATTTTTGGCAAAAATTATTGTTGTTGGCATTTTTTTTGACATTTGCATCATTTTTTTCATTTTTTCCCCCAAAAAGAATCATTGAGTTACAAAAATTTGTCTCAAAAGAAATGTTGATTGTGGGCAAGGATTTTTAAATTTTTTTCCAAATAAGGGGAATGGCTACAATGTGTGTGCGGTGGTATGCCAAGGTGGTTTTTGTTTTTCAAGGCAGGTGAATCCGATTGGCTACATAGAAAATGTTTTATCTACATTTGGTTATTTTAAGTAACATAGGTTCATAAACTTGTGGCAAGAACCTAAAGCTTGTATGTTCATGTGGATATACTTTTATTAGGTCTTTGAATTCATAAGGCTACCAAATTTTGTAAAGCATAAAATGGGGGCGACAAATGTTGCCAAAGTTTCGAAACCACAAAATGGGGAAAGAAATTAAACATTGTTACAAACCACTCATCTTGATAACTTATCCTATTTATTTCCATCTTCATATGAAGTGCATGATATGCCCTCCTCAAAATGGCATAGAAATATTTGAAAAGATGTATAAACACCAAGTAAAACTAAGAAAGGTCTTGAAAAGGATTCCACATTCCATAACAAATCCTAGAGCCACTTGGTGCTATATGTCCCCCATTTGTATGTACTATCTATGAGAGAACAAAGCATTTCTAATAGCATATGGTGAACAACATGGAAAACAATTATTGAAGAAAATTGTAAAATGGAACATAAGGTTTTGATATGTTACTCATGTTGAGTGGAAAAAATGAAATTTTGGGCTAGATGTGCAATAGTTGTTACTCAACTTGCCAACTTTTCATCCATCCTAGTTAACAGTGTGGTTTGCCACATGGATCCACAACCCATATCCATTCCAAACTAGTGAGATACTTAGTGTCATATGTTGTTGCAAAATTTGTAAATTTTCCTAAACATTCCTTTGTTTGGACTAATTTTTGTTTTGTTTGGATATTTGGTGGTTTTCTTGGTTCCAAAATTGCACTCAAATTCCAAGAACCTGCAAAATCAATTTCAAGGCAAATTACATAACACGTCAGCAAACCCCCATTGCAAAGTCATTGAGCAATTCTAGTAGCCTTGAAGGACCTTGAGTATACAAACTACAAATAAGTGAGAAAAGACCATAATATTATTTGTGAAAGATGACATCATGGTGTTTTGTTTTTTTTGGAAATATGTTAGGTTGAAATGTTGGCAACAAATATAAAAAATTTGCACTAAAAAAAGGTTTGTTTGGTCAAATTTGCACTATAAATTACTGAAACTTGAAAACTTTTCCTGTATTTGGATTCACCAAGTTGTGAAAGTTCCCCACAAAAAAATTGTTGGATATCATATTAGACATTAAAAACAGTAGCACATTTAGCTCTCAATATATGTCTCTAAAACACCATTCACATCATTATGGACCTCAAGGAAGAAAATTTATGTTCTAGGTCCCTTTGTACAACATCATCGTCCAAAAATCTTTCATCCAAAAGTGCATATGGTATTTAATGGAAGCTTTTTGAATGATTTCACAAGACTATCCAATCATATCCCATAATCTTGATGTTGGGTTGCAATCATGTGACCTCACAATGGTTTTGCATTGTTAATCTAAAAAATGAAGATTGTTGATCAAGGAGTTGATGATCTCCTTGATGATTTAACAATGACCCAACAAACATCCTAAAAACCCCAAGCTTTAATTCTGGTGCTCATCTAGTGTGCTTGAAGAAGGGCCATGTGCCCTAGAGTTGAATCCAATCAATCACCTACAAAGTTTAACTTAATTCCCTTTTTTTTAACACAAATTGTTCACCTAAAGAACCTAAACCTAAATTCAAGATTTTTGTTAAAGGTTTCAACTTTCATTTCAAGTTTATGCCATAATAACTTGAACCCTCCCCCCCCATTTAACATTCCAAATTATGAAACTTGCCACCACTAGATTGAACCAACCATAAAAGTGTTTAAATAAGAAATTAAAAATAAATACCTCAAAATCAATGGAAGAAAATCATTTAAAACTTAATATGCACCATATAATTGGGTATTACATTTCAAAGTTGCAATGAGCTAGAAAAATTGAACAAGTTCATGAATCTAATGCAACCATTGTGGATTCAAATCTTTGTTCAATCATAAATTTTAAAGGTCGTTTTAGTAAACCAACAATATTAATCTAAATTTAATGAATTATGAAAAATGGAAAATGAAGGAATTGTTAAATTTTTCAATATGACTTTCAATTATAAACATTGTAAAATCTTCAGATGAAAGTACAAATAGGTTCAACATTAGAGAGAAAGCAAAAAAAAAAAAAAAAAAAAAAAAAAAAAAAAAAAAAACAATAATTTACTTAATTACAATAATTGCAATCAACTTTTACAGTTAAGATTTTATGAATTGCGCAAGTGTAGTAACATGCAACCTTTAATAATTGATGTTAACCTCATTGTGCCGGTAGCACATCCAAAGAATGAAATATACAATCATGGGTGAAAGCATGAAAAAAGGAGCCAGTCGCACCAAAGTTAAATCCTTTCTGAGGATTGCATTTTCCTTGTGGTAGTTTTCTATTGTTATATTCTGCATTTTTCCCACAAATTTTTAAACCGAATATTAAATCTGAAGCCAAATATGATATAGAACAAGATAAAAACTCTTTTTTCTTGAATCAAGCCTTCCACTATAATCAAATCTATAACTTTACCTTTTCTCAAAAAGATGTATCTAAGTCAAGAACCTTTTCTGAAGATTGAGTTCAGTCAGAGTTCAGCAAGTCTGTGGTGTTCTTCTGCATCACTTCTCTTTAGTAGGTTGAGGAGAAATAGGCCATCAAGATACAAGTACATGGTCCAGGATGGATGCATCAAATACCAAACAAAGAACTCTTGCCACGCTACCACAAAATCCCTGTTCAAAGGTTTTTATTTTCCCTCACCTCTCAACTGCCTACAAACAAGTTGCATGTCGCTGCACAAGTGGTGAGAAAGGAAATCTTATCCAACAGAACCCTGAATGTACAAACATTTACCCCTGCTACTACAGTGACCGAGGTTTTAAAGCAAGGCAGGGCACATCTGTGTCCAAGAAGGCACTATAGCCAACCCCCCTCCCTCAAGCTTACTGCGCCCTAGATATACAAGAAAAGGAAGGAGTCTGTATTTGACACAAAACTCAACTATTTGACTAGCAGGTGGTCTTACTCCATACCATCAGGACCCTCACCAGGTTTAACAAAGCAAAATGCTATTGGTATAGTAGGTTCAGCAGCATGATCGTCCCGTCCACCAGTTCCTACCCACCTGAAAGAGTGCAAGACATTGGATTGAAAAAAAACAGGTTCCTCTTAAAGACACCTAATCCTTATTGACATTTGCACATACTCATATAGCTCCATATTTGCAGTGTCAGGGGATCTTCATCTATGCAACAAGAACAGGTTCTTCAGCTGGCTCAGATTCTGCAGTTGGCTCAGGTTCAACTGCCTTCTCTGTTTCTGTCTCCACAGGTGCATCGCTCTCAACAGGTGCTTCGGATTTAACAGCCTCAGATTCTGCTGTAGGAGCTTCTTTCTGGACACTCTCAGGAGCAGAGGGCTTAATTACTCCCACTTTAACATACTTGCTCATGAACTTGTATTCCCAATCAGTGAGAGCTTCAAGTTCATAAGGACTCAACCCCTCAATGTCCCCAGTCAGGTCGTTCTCCTCAAATGACATCTTGGCAAGTGCCCGGCTTGCATCTTTCCCAGCAAACAGAGCATAGGGTCCTCCTGGTCCATAGAATGCCCTGCGCCACAATAAGCAGAAATCATAAGATCAATCTTTGTGTGGATTATGAAGTGCCACTGTTAAAGGAACATAAAAATCCAACTCAATGGATTCTAAATGCTAGAATTGAAGCATCTCAATATCTCCAGAATATTGTGGGTTAGGTCCCAGAAATTATGACTTGGTGCTCATCTCTAATTTGATTGTATATAAAACTTTTCTAAAGAACGGGTGGAGAGCTTGATGGCCAGGACCAACACAAAAATGAATTGTTTACTAAGCACAAGTGATCAATCAAAAGCACATGTGATTTAGAAATTCTCTTCTTTTAAACTGCAGGATTGACAGCTCTACAGAAGAAAGTGATACCTCTCTCATTGTTAAAGCAATATCTGTGACATTGGTTGGCATCTGCTCAAACCAAAGATCTCATCTAGCACTCCTTGTAGTGGTTAGACTCCTCATGACTCTGAGTTTCTCTCCAACTTCTAAATCAAGCTGACACAATATTCCATCAGAATCATGTGTCTCCTTGCATTAGGTTCCCTGGACATTTTGGAGGCAGATAATATCTATGGACAGCAGCAGTAACAGGGGATTTGCAATTGCCCCACATCTTCCCCTGATCCCCCAGGTTCTCATACATTGAAGTGTCTGTTCACCTCAGTGCTCACTCCCATTCTAGCCTCTAGAATGTAACATCTCATATGTAGGTACTTGCTTGGGGAGTTCAAAACTGAGAAAAGACACAAATCTAGACTTGAATCTGTCTAGCCAGGGAGAACCTTAAACACAAAAAAATGAACATAGACTTGATCCTATCAAGAGAGAGAACTGATAACCTGCAAAACACAACCCTCAAGACCATCACTAAGGAAAACCCACCTCTGCAGAGACAAGAGAAAACCAAGCTAGCTTTACATTACATCTTATGAGAGAGGTTCTGAGACATCACAGCACTAACTGGATATGGCTTCAATCATGTCCAGAGACATAAGACAGAGATCACAAGGCTGATAAAACTAGACATGTCCAGAGCTGGTTTATGACAGAGGGTACAAGTGCCATGGATCAGGAAGATAATTCCCACAGGTTGCAGAAGAAGACAAGAATCTAGGTCTTGAAACTCAATCCTGCAAACCAAATCTTATGGGGGAAAGGTCTCATGTGGTCACATAACTGTAGAAGAAAATCTAATCACTCTACATTCATTCATGATCGGAGCAAGACAAGCAGTTTGAGAAAATAAGGGAGACATGAGCAGAGGGTGATGATGGTGCACTAGAATATGGCTTCAATCATGTCCAGAGACATCAGAGGGAGATCACAAGACTGATAAAACTAGACACATTCTGTGCTGGTTTGTGACAGAGGGTACTAATGTTGTGCATCAGCAATATCATTTGCACAGGTTGCAGAAGAAGACGTAAATATAGGTGTGGAAAATCATTCCTGGAAACCAAATCTTATTGGGAAAAGGTCTCATGTGGTAACAAAACCCTGGAAGAAAACCTGATTACTCTACATTCATTCATTGGAGCTAGAGAAGAAAAACTGAGAAGATAAGTGAGTCGTGAGGAGGGGTGGTGATGGTGCTGCTGCTGCTTCAGGAACCAAGGGGATGAATGGAGCACAGAGAAAGGAATTACCTGGACTGCGAAACATCATAGATCTGAGCTTTGATGGCCATAAGTAGGGGCTTCTGGGGATCGGAGCCATTGTAAGCCGCTAGTTCCTCCAAGGTTACCTCTCCTAGCTGTATAGGAGGCGGCAGTGGCAGGACTACGGGCGTCTTCACAGGCGCGGGTGGCAACAGACTTGTTATGAGGTAGTAGATCCCCATCACCAACGCTACAACCGTGAAAAACGTCACTGGCGTCAAACCCGTGTACCTTGGTATGAAATCCAGTGCTTCCTGTAATCCCCCCATCCCTCTCACTCCTGCAGAGGAGGAGCTTTCCGTTTTGTTTTTCCCTTCCTTCCTTCCTTCCTGCTGCTGCTGCTGCTGCTGCTCCTGAATATCTGTTCGACAAAACTTTTTCAAAACCCCGGAGTTTTTCACTGCCTGTTACAATTGATCACAAGCTTGAGAAAAGAGATGCAAAATTTTTCCCTCTCTAATGCTAGCCGGCATCCGATATCATGCAGCCAAATTCAAACGCGGAGAAAGATCAAGGCACCAGCAAACACAGAGATGTTCACAAAACTTTGTTCCAAACCCGCGAAAGTTGCAGGCTAACAAAACTGCAGCTTATTATATCTAGACACAAAAATCTTCTTGCAAAGGAAAACAAATGAAAATAAAAAAATCGAAAAACAACAAGAAGTTCTTCCAAAAAGCAAAGAGAAAAGAGCTTACCTGACCAGTGTGAGCCCAATTGGAAACTCCGAATTGCTTGTTGCTTCTCGATTCCTGGTTCAAAAACTGCAGATGCAAGGTTCTTCACTTTCCCTTTTTCTTCTTCTTTTCTATGCGACTTCCAGTTCCAGGCCAATTTCACTACCAGAAAGCTTCACAAAAGCTCTCTTTCTCTCTGTCTCTCGCAAACATGTCCTGCAGCAAAAGGGATGGAGAGCGGAGTGAGCGAGAGAGCAAGCGAGCAGCCGGGAAGTGCAAGGCGCGCATCAGCCTCCCCTCCGTTACGCCCTCCCGTTATGACATTCCGCTGCAGAATTCACCATTCTGCAGGCTAACTGCCTACTAATTCCAACACCAGTAGCCTTATTCTGCAAGCTACGAGTATACCAATTACGGTAAAAGAACTAGCCCTATTCTGCACGCGACGTGCATACCAATTACCGCACCCATATTAGCCCTATTCTGCAAGCTACGAGCGTACCAATTACGGCACCGGGACTAACCCCATTCTGCACGCTACGAGCATACCAATTACGGCACCAGGACCTATCCCCATTCTGCACGCTTGGAGCATACCAATTACGGCACAGGGACTAGTCCCATTCTGCACATTACGTGCATAACCACTTACGTTACAAGTAACTAGCCCCATTCTACACGCTTGACTAAATCTTTTTTGTTTTCTAAAACATTTGGGGTCCCAAATTTGGAAGTTTATTTAGTTTGTTGCCCCCTCCCCCCATTCCATCCCAAATTCTCCAACCCATCCCTCCCCCCCATCCTCCTCCCTCTCTCTCTCTCTCTCTCTCTCTTCTCTCAAACTTTTGGTGTGGGTTGTTGGTCAACAAACCCCACATTAATTGTGGCCCCAACTTCATCTTTTTTTTTTAAAATAATAAATATTTTATAAATATGTATTTGCACTTTGAAAATTCCAAAAAATTTCAAAAGTTTTTTCACCTAAGTTTTATCCCATATGGTTTGCCCAAAGTTCAACTCCCATTTATATAAACTGAAAAGGTGAGTTACAAAGTAGCACAATTGTTTCTAGTTTTTTTTTAATGGAAGAAGAAACCCTCAACATTAAGGATAATAATAATGATAATGCTCACAATGCTAAGTTTTCACACTCATACTTGTATGAATGTTTGACGCAATAATAATAAGAGTTAGTCCTTTGTCCCTTCCAAACTTTTTGAGAAGTTCGCTATGTGTGCCCAACCAAAAGTAGTTATATACTTTATATAAAAAGAGCTTTTGTTCGTAGTCCATACACAAAAGTCTTACTACTTGAGAATTGGGTCATTACTTTCGGCTTTGGTGACCACCAATCCATCATTCCTCTACAAGTGTCCTAAGGAAAAGATCAAACCCACTCAAATTTAGTATTCAATGTTTTGGGACTCTCATTAGTCATATACAAAAGACTAGTAACGAAAAAGTTTTGAAATTCAACAGCCCCAATGCACAAAAATGCTCAGCAAAGTTAAGCATTTTGACTAAGCTTTGTGATGAATCCTCAAGTGGGTGGGTAGTTGGTATGCCAAGAATCGACCATGAAAATTTTCCTTCCTTTCCTTTGGTGTTTGTTTCTGGGGACTCTCAAGAATGTTCCCCATTTTACCTGATTGAAGAGCTTCACTTCTCTTTGCTAAAAACCTTTGAAGATACGATGTTGTAGAACTTTGATGTTTGAGCAAAGTGTGACATCTTTCATGGTGTTTGTATGTTGTATACTCGTAATCCTTTTTGGGTTTAAGAGGAATTGAACTAGTCCTACTTAGAACATGTTTTCATTAGGATTTTCCTAAGAGCTTCACAGCTCTACATTGACTAAATGCAAGATCTTTGAGAGTCACATGGTGACATTTGTCACCTTCTTTTAATTAGAACCTATGTGTAATGATAGATAGAAAGTAGATAGACCGTCTCTCTATCAAGGTTCATTAGTTATAGAATTTGTGTAAAAACCATAAAACAATTTGTATGTGTAAAACTCATGGGTTTTAAAGCTTTAAAATCATTTGAAAAATATATAATCTATTTTTATATAAATAAAATAATTATTTAAATTTGTACAATTATCATGATGTCAATTTTGCATAAAATTATGCAATTTCTATATATTAAATAAAAACATTCACATATGTAATACAAAAACAATGTCTCATTCATTTGAATATTTAAAATATTAAATATGTATAAATATCGTTCATATTAATCATATTATGAAATTCAAGTGATTTTAGTATGAACTTATGAAAACATAATTTTGCATAAAACTCTTACAAACCTATGAAGTTTAGTAAGTTTGTGATGTGAGATTATATATAAAGCTATAGGGTTAAGGTTATGGGGGCTAGGGCTATAGGACTTGATGGGTATAATCATAAATCTTAGGCTATAGGATTTATAATTTAATTTTTTTTAGTTTTAAGGTTTAGATTTTAAAGGTTTGTGTTTGATATTTTAACATTTTAAAACTTAGGATTTAGTTGTTGAAATTTTGGGGTTAGAATTTTGGGTGTAATTTTAAAAATTTAAGACCTTTGGGTTTAGGGTTAATTTTTAAGGTTTGTGTTTGATATTTTAACATTTAAAAATTTAGGAATTAGTTGTTGAAATTTTTGGGTTAGAATTTCAGGTGTAATTTCTAAAATTTAAGACCTTTGGGTTTAGGGTTAATTTTTTAAGGTTTATGTTTGATATTTTAAAAATACCTTTAACATTTCAAGGCTTTGATCTCCTCTTGCAAAATGTTTGAGCGTTCATCTCTCTTTGATCATGAATATTTTCTTCAAAATCAATGGTTACAAATGTAGAAGAAGAAGAAACAACTCTAGCCTTGTCGTATTCCATGAGGAAATGTTAGATGGATAACCGTTTAGAATTATCATGGTGATGACCACCAATCGACCCTATACCTATTTCACCTAAACTAGTTTCGATTATTATCATCAATAAAATTAAAAATGTTGAAATCAAGTGATTTTCAAATTTTTCAATATACAAAACTTGACCAAGATTTATGAGTAAAAATCATCACATTTGTATACATGGTTCAAGAAGGTAGCCCAAAACATAGAAAAAGACTTTTAAAATCTTCGCTTTCAAATTTAGCTCATATTTAGCTTGTAGCCAAATTTGGCTAAATCTTCCAATGGGATCATCACCACTTTGAGTACATCACAAAATTGACCCTAAAAAATAAAAAAACACTTGAAGTTTGGAACCTGGTATGATACTGGATGAAGAAAAAAAGAATTAAAAAAGAATTAGTGGAAATCCCCACTAATATTTTTAAGACGACACGCGTCCATTTTGCGCTTATTCGAACAAATTTTCTATTGTAATCGTTATCGTGATTGTATATTAACTGACGATGGCAATTGCAGACGGAGAATATGGGATAATACGTGCGGCAGTGGGATTCGCGTCCAAGTGAGCTTTGTTGGAAAGCACCTCCTGCGCACATTTCTAGTGTCAACGCGACAAAGAAGTCGCGGATGACGAAGAACATCGCGGTGCTTGCGAATTGTGAGTGCAGAATTCGACGAGGAATTGCAAAAAGGTTTAGAGATTTTATTTTTTTGTTGTGTTTGTTTTGAGCTGAGTGTTTTGGAAAATTTTGCGGAAGACAAAAAAAAGGAAGGAGAGGGTGTTTTCGGAAGAGTTAGTGAGTGAGTGAGTGAGTGAGTGAGTTCAGTGTGTCATGGCGGGGGTGAGATACTTCGGAGTTGCGCTGGATTACTCGCCCAGCAGCAAATATGCGTTGAAATGGGCCATCGACAACATTTTCAGAGCTGACGACGTTGTTATCCTTCTCTTTGTCAATACAGAGAGTGTCGATGGAGATCAATCCGCCTTGTGGGGAGAAGAAGGCTCACGTAAGAAGAAAAAGAAGCTCCTACCCACATTTCATTTCTGTGAACCTTCTTTTTCGTATTCAATTGTTGTTGTTCTTCTTCTTTCTTGTCAGTTTTTTTTGGGAAATTCTTGCTGCAAGGATCCCAAGTCTAGAAAGTTTACCATTTCTTGCGGAAATCGGTGCATTCAGATTTGCAAGTTCTTGTAGAATCTAGTCTCAGCTTTGCATACCCATCATCATGGATGTATGGCATGTGATATAAATATCTACATCTATGTACTTTGTGTTTGGACTTGCAGCTCTTGTTCCTTTTGAGGGTTTGTCAGACCCCAACCTCCAGAGACATTACCAGTTGAAACCGGATGAGGAGATTACCCGGTATGCTGAGGAAGCTTCAACTGTGAAGAAGGTAAATTCTGAAGCCTGTTTGTTGTTGCAGCAGATGCAAAACCATGTTTTCCTTATTTTAGTGTGGAATTTCTTAGACCCTTGTTTGGGAATTTGGAAGGACCTTGCAACACAGTCTATGGACATCTTCAGAACCCATCAATCAACAAATGAGAGGTGGAAATTTGCAAAATATATATGAGTTGACTGGATTCTGTTTTTGGGTGATGATGTGTTGTGGGTTTTTGCAGGTGAAAGTGATGGCAAAATTTTACTGGGGAGATCCCAAGGACAAATTGGTCAAAGCTGTTGTGGAAACCCCACTTGATGCTCTTGTGATGGGAAGCCGAGGATATGGGACTTTTGCAAGGTAGCTACACACATCTTGTTCAAAGAAGACACCACTAACTAGGGTCTTGAGAGAGAGATCTCATGTTGTGGTGATCAATCCTGTTGAGCTATAGTGTTTGTCAAGCTGCAACATCTGGATCAGCAAAGGGCAGCTAGGTTTTCCTTAATCTAGAATTGCATGGGACTTTCTGCAGAAGATGTGTTTGAAGCCTTTGCTGTTATCAGTGTGGTCTTCCATGACCAAGCAAAAATTCAGGAGATAGTAATGCACATTACTTTGAGGGCTATGAGATAATAATACCAAAGCAACATGGGCTTTTGCACATTCATTGATTTTGTGTGAATTTTATGTGATCATGCAGGACACTTCTAGGGAGTGTAAGCAACTACGTGGTGAACAGTGTACCCTGCCCTGTTACAGTTGTGAAGTTGCCACCCAGCAGTTATGAAGCTGAATTATAAAGTTGTCAGCAACATCCTCAATCTTACTTCTTCAGGGAACATTTTCAGCACTGGTTCAAGATCAGGAAAGCACCCAATGCTGTAAATTTGCTTCCAGTATCTTGCTATTGTATCGTACACATTTTATGCGATTCTTGGTCATATTAAATCTTTGGCAGTTGTATTCTATGAAATGTTGCTATGCAATTTTACGTTTTCAGGTACTGAAGTCCTTATCTGGCAGATTGTTGAGTCATATGCCAGATGATGTTCTTCCCATCATGTAAATTGGTGCGAAACCAAGTGATTGAAGAGATTTACCAGCAACTGGAAGAGTTGATGGTCCTTGCTTGTTTACCCCCTGTTCTGTTATTCTATGTTTTTCCTTCTTATTGCAAGTGTTTTTTTTTTTTTTTTGGTTTTGCCCTTTGTCTTTCCTCTTTGTTTTTTCCCCTTCTATGTTGTCAGCCAGTATCATGGCTGAGTCTTCCTGTTGCTTCCAGACTTGCAATAGAGAACTTAGTACACAGGTTCATGGTTACACTGACCCATACCCACTGTAGGGAGGTTGATGAAGTCAGTGCTGGTTCGAGTACAAGTTGTGATGAGATGCTGCTCCAGTAAGACTCCCATTGAAACCTTTTTGAGCTTTGTTGGCACATGGTATTACACCCTTAGTGTAAAGGTCATCAGTTTTAGTACACCCACCTGAGGTTTCAAAACAGAGGGTTTAGGGTTTAAGACAATTCAGAGTTGTGCAACTCGACATTCAGGGTGCATACACTATTCCTTCAGAGAATTGCTCAATTTTGATGAAAATGCTAAATGACACAATTGTTTCTCTTCTTCAAATTCTGTAATGAGAGTCAAGAACCCGAAATTTGCAGCCTTGAACAAACCTGGGAATTAAGAGAGCATTCAGACACAACACCACAAAATGTTAATGCATATGATCTGTGGTAGGTATATAACAAAGGCGAAAAAAACTAAAGCCAATAAAAATGCTTCTATGTTCCAGTCTAGATTTGATTTGATGTGAAATAGTTCTTATTTTGTAAAATATCTTATAAGTGTATGTTTCACAACAACTTCATCACAAAGTGGGTCATTTCATAATCACTTTTTTTTGTATTTTTTTTTAATTTAACAAAAAATTCAATTTGAGTTTTTGTTAACAAGATTGTTCATTTTGTCACAAATGTGTTTGTTAATTTGGATAGATGAATACAAAAAAACTTTGTTGGTAAATTAAATATGATAACTATAAAAATGATGGGTAAGGAATTTATTTTATCACTAATGTGTTTTACTGACATTATACAAACATATGGTGATCGTTCTTTATTGTTTTCCAAAGAATTGCTTTTTCAAGTGCAGTATGTACAAAATTATGTGAAAAGATTTATGAAAATTTCTATGTGTGACGAATGTAAACGATTTCCTCGCTTAAAAAAAAACAACAATATGCAATATTTACAAACTTGATTTGAATAAAGAAACGAATGTTGAACTACAATTTGCAAATAAAAAGAACTATAAATATATTACAACCAATTCCTCTTCAACCCATTTCTCCATATGTTGCACTGATTTGGATGCAAATGAAGTTGCAAATTTGCAAAGCATGCTTGAGGTTTTGTCTCTCACACAGATTTTGGGGATCAGGTAATGCCTGCTTGCTCATTGAAAGCTTTTTCAGACTCGCTCTTTTTCTTCTTCTTCTTCTTCTTCCTCTTTTTGTGTATGTACTCCACCTATGGAAAAAGGATGTACTATTGGTGTTGTTTTGTTTTTGGTTTCCTTTCTTCCCCCCTTTTTTTCTCTTCAAATCTGCACAATGTGTGAATGCCCAAGGGTAAGCTTCCAAGTTCTAGGGGAACTATTTTTTTGTCCATTTTGTTGTTAACTGTCTTTTCAATAAATTCTTAGGTTTCAAGAGGAAAAGAAAAAAGAAAAGAAAAGAAAGGGTTGCCCCAGAAGTCCTGGCCAGAGTGAACAAACACAAGTTTTTTTTTCCCAAATTTTGCGGCTATCTTGAAAAATTAGGATTTCTTTGGGAGAAATCTGTTTTTAAAATGTAAATATTGGACTAATTTTGATGAATTTTTTTGAAAAATATCATCAATTTTTTATATCATACAATTGAAAAGAAAAGAAAAGAAACCTAGCCAACACCCATCAATGCACCAACAATTGATTATTCCTTAGAACTCAGTTATGGATGAACCTCAACTGAATTATATAACGTATGGTTTCATGCTAGTAACCCATTTTGTAAGAAGTAGGTGTTATAAGTAGGGTAGATAGGTAGTAAAATTGGTAACTACTAGGTAAATAGATTATTCATATTAATGTTGTTATGATATTATCAAAGTGTTAGTATAAATACTTGTAGGTTATTGAACTTCCCATACAACATATGAGAACTGTAATTTCAATTTATGATTTGGTGAAAAGCTAGAGTTCACCTAAATAGGTGGGTTTAGGGTTTTAGAAAATTGACATGATACCAGGGCCTCACGTTTTTTTCTCAAACTCTAGCATCAAGAGATTGGTATCAAGGTTGTGTTGCATCTTGATTTATGAATGCTCCTTTTGGAGATGGTGTCAAGTTATGAATGCACACTTTGGAAATGATGACACAAGATTTGTCAAATCCCTTGCATGTCCAATTTTCAATGATTGTCATAAAAAAAGTATCTTGAAGGTAAGGAATAAACTTGTCACCAGAAGGAGTTTGACTTTGAGCTAAGGAATATCATTGTCACAAGGAGGAGTTTGTTTTAAAGGTAATGAATATCATTGTCACAAATAGGAGTTTGTCTTGAAGGTAAGGAATATCATTGTCACAAGGAAAAGTTTGTTTTGAAGGTGAGATTCTTTACTTTTTACTTGCTTCCTATGTTTTAAGGTTATAGAGACTTGAAAGTCAAGAAGGTTTATGTGTTTAAGCTTTTCATTTAAGCTAAGTTGTCCTCGCCTTCTTGATTTGTGAATGTCTAGTGTTTTAGATCCTCTTCACTTTTTACTTTACAAGTGTTTTCACCAAATGTTTGTCATCCTCACCTTCTTGTTTTACAAATGCAACTTTCATATCCCTATTGCCTTGTTATTTACAAGTATCTATGACTTTTGATTATCCTTGCCTTTTTATTTTATGACTATTGAATGTCAAATCCTTTTCACATTCTTATTTTGCGATTGTTTGGTGCTTCAAATCATTTTTGCATTCTTGGTTTGCAACTATTTCTTATTTTTAGTCGTTGTATATGGATCAATATAAGGTTGAGGGTTCTTATGGAAATGATATTCATGTTATAAGGTTTGATCATATGGTTGTCAACAAGCTTGAAGGCTTGATTATGTCAAAGGAGGTGTGCATGAAGTTGAAGTTATACCTAATGAAAAGCGACAAGTTGAAGAAATTTTTTTTGGAAATAATGACTAACACAAGTCACCACCAATGTGAATTTCTAGGTTCTTTTTCATTGCATAGTAGAATCATGGGCCTTCTATGTGTTGAATGATAATATTGAAAAGGTTGACATGCAAAGGGTGTGATGTGTTAGTTGTTTGAAAATTTTATAAGTTCTCAAAATTCAACCATGAGCATGGAATTATTTCCATGAAGAAGCATGTTGCAAATGAACATAACTCCAATTTTCAAAAGTATTTTTTACATAGAAATGTTATTATAGAAGGTAGAAATGGTGGTAAACAATAGAAATGCAAGCATAGGGCATTTATCACATTTATAGCCATCAATGATTTTCTTGAAAGTGTGAAACCTTATTAAAAGCCTAACCTTCAAATAGGGTCTATTGAGGATCTTGTTTTGATGATTAACAAAATTATATGCTTTTGTTTGTTATGGAAAACCTTTGATTGAAATGAACAGTGTTGCCCCTTTGTGGTCAAGTTCAATTTTTTTCTCTTAAACAACTTGTCCATCGACACCTTCATGTTCTACCACAAAAAACCATGGCAACTTATGTGCTTATTACGATTGCTTAATGTGCAAATATGACGACAACATTTGATTTATGGATGTTGAGGTTAAGCTATGACATTTATGCTTTGGTCATCAATTTCATTAACCCTTGTTGGGTTCCTTGTCACATAAGTGTTGGATCATTTGAAGCACTTGATATTTGTAGTGTAGCTTTTGTAGAGCAAGTGAAAGTGCTATTGGTTGAATTCAACTTGACAAATAAATATGTCAAGGATGAAGGAGTTAATTTGAATTTTCTCATAATTGCCTTCACTTCTATTGTGTCACGTGAGCTTTTACATTTATTTCAGCCATTTGTTACTCTTTTTTTGGTCATGTTATGCTAAAGGCATGTTAATATGCCACGAATGAAGTTAAAGTGGGTGCAAATATTAATGAAGTTATTTTGAAAGATGCACAAGTCATTCTCCATAAGACATTAATTAGATTAAGAAGTTTGAAAAGGGCAAACTTGAGTGGCAAAAGGCTTGCCATGAGGCTAACATGCAACATAGAAAATTGAAACCTTAATGAAAATATGTTTTGCTTCCAAGGTAATTATGTTCCAAGAAACCTTAGAATATGTGAATGTTATCAACATGTGTTACACCCAATAGAGTTCAACTTTGTAGGCTAGGATTCCCAATGGGCTAACATGGGCAATTGCTTGAATAATAACTAAAACCTTAAACCCGGTTGTTCATCAATGCTTGTTGAATCAACATAGAGGGTATTGGTTAATATATGATGTTTTGTTTATTATTTTGGTGATCATGGGGACAATGAAGAGGGAATATGCATATTGGGTTGTTGTTGTTCTTTCATTTTAGTGTTGTGAAATTGATCAAAAGATAGAAATCTTGTATGGTAGAATGGTTGCTAAGATCATTAATGTGTTACATCCTTTTATGGGTTTGCAAAAACCTTCTCTTGAAATAATGTTCATGACATGGTTGTTTTGTTGTTTGATTCATATTTTTAAAACATGGATTGCATCATGGATTACATTGGCAGAAATCAAGTTGGCACATTAATGCAACAATATGATGATTTGATTATGATTCCCTTGTTGAAAGTTGTTATGAGTTTTTTGAATCCAAGTCAAATTACAAGCTTAGATCCTTCAACATTTGAGCAACTCTTTAATTTTTTTGACCTCTTTTGGATTGTTCAAATTAGTACCTTCAACTCAAAAGGATACTAAAGGTCTTCTCAAAATTAAGCTCTCTTTGTTTTGTAGATTCCATGTGGAGAATGTAAATGGTCTTGATCCATTAATGTGATGGGTTGCCAATGAATCTAGGTCCCAAATGTGGGTCTTTTGGTACAACATATTCGAGATTAAGTAGACCTTCTTAGTTGTAGGTGTGCTCATTAGTTTGCAACAATGTCGTCTTGGGGTTGAAAATTTTGACAACTTGTTTTGATCTACAAAACTTGGCCCTCAAAATGCACATCTTGATTGCAAAGCTTTTGATGGGAACAAATTGGTTGAGTTTTTTGTGGTTGAAGACATGTTGGTCGAAGAGAATGAAGACTTGCTTGAGAAAGCAAGCTATTTGGAAAAAATAGAATGATAAAAAAAACCCTAGATGATGATCCTTGATGTTAGATGGACTATAGATCTATTAAGATTTTAGATTTAGATTTTTCTATAAAACCCTAAATCTTACATTCTTTCTAAGCTTCAATTTGATCCTTATTTGTTTCTTACTATTTGTTTTTCAATGCACAATGTTTGCTTGTTTTGCTAGTATTTTTCTTGAACCCACTTTGACAAAAAAAAACTTTAAACATGATACCTAAATCGTGATTGATATTTGGCCCCGTATCCGATCCTGATACACATGTTGATATTTGTATGTCAAATGATAGACAATTTATTCTTGGTAGTTGGGATCCAAAAATTGAAATTAAAATAAAAAACTAAACCCCTACCCAAAGTTTTTTTTAAAAACCTAATATTAGGAACTATTTGGTATCTTCGAAACCTAATACCATAACTAGTTGTGTTTGCTCCATACATGCTTGGTTAAACCTAATATACGTGCATGTCTACTATCTTTAGACAATAATAAAAAAATTTAACATAAAAGGCAACAACAATATAAACATTTAATAAATTAAAAATGAATTTCATTGTGATTTTTGTTATTAGATTTTTATCAAAGCCTTATTGAATTTTTAAAAATAACATCAAATTAATTAAAATATTTTATTTTTTTAAAAATAATTTTATATTAAAATTTTAACTTATTTTAAAATTGTGTGTTTTATTTCAATCACTTCTTGCATAATCTTTCAGATCAATTTTTTAAGAATCTCATTTTAATAAGATTTAAAGAGATTGAAGCTAATTATTTGTATGTTTATCCCAAAAAAATCATTAAAAAAATTAGTCATATGAATTGTATTTTACATTTCATAGTGATACGAAGCCTGTGATACAAAAAAGGCAAGTGACAACCCAGAAAAATAAAATGATATAGAGGCATGATTAAATCAGTCACCCAACATTCATATTTTGAAAAGAAACCCAACAAGTAGATGGGTAGACTTCAAAACAACCCATCATCAATTGGATGGGTGCATCCAAAAATCTACACATGCTCGTCCATTAGCTTGGGGCAATAACAACACTGGTTTATAGGATAAGTAAAGGCTGTTTTTACTACCTAGTTACCTACTAACAACCCACTTGGTAGGTAGGTAGGTAGGCAGGTGGGTGATTAGTATGTAGGAAAGAAAAGCAAACCTAATCTAAACCACCATGGTTACCTAGGGACCTGGAACCCAACAGAAAACTGTTTCCTCTGCACTTAAGTTACCATCCCTCCATCCATCCATCAGTCGATTTATCCATCCATTCCTCCATCCATCCATCTGTCGCTCTATCCATCCATTCCTCCATCCATCCATCTGTCGATCTATCCATCCATTCCTCCATCCATCCATCTGTCGCTCTATCCATCCATTCCTCCATCCATCCATCTAATCATCCATCTATCCATCCAACCATCTTCCTCCGTGGCGTGCTGGTCACTCAGTGGGTGAGTTGCTGACTCCTCAATCTGACCGGAACTTAGAAGTCCCCAATGGCAGACAGGTGCCCTGTTCACACTGCATCTACGTTGGTGACTGTTGAGCAGCCAGTTGGCCGTCATGCTTGTCCATCTTTTCTTCTCCCCGCCCCCTTGTTTTTCCTCGTTAAATCTGCTCGCATTTTATCCTCTGGTTGCAGATCGAGAATTCGTTGTTGTTGGAGATCGAGAACTCGTTGAAATCCAAGGCCCAAGTTTACGTGGTTTCGAAGCACAATTTTTTGGAACTTCACTGAGAGAGGAAAAAGAAATCAAGAAGAGTTTCAGAGTGCTGTTTTTTTTTCCTTTTGTTGAGGTCTTCTGGTGCGGGATCGATCGAGAGTTTGCCTGTTTTTGTTCTCTCTCTTTCTCTCTCTCTCTCTCTTTGGGAAGATTATTTTGAATCTGGGTATCTGTGAAAGTGGTTTTTGTTTTGGCAATTGCGAAGGGAATTGAAAAGAAGGGAGTGAAGAATTGACGTCTTTGGTTGCAGGTCCAGGGAAATATGGCATCTGGAGGGAAAGAAGAGAGAACTTCGGCGGCGCAGTTGAGAGCGGAAGCGAAACAGGCCGGGGATTCGGCTTCCGAGCATGCAAAGGAGAGTGCAGCGGAGTACATGCAACAGGGGCACAAGGCGGGCTTGTCTGCCTTGAAGGGGGCGGAGGAGAACTACCAGTCTGCCAAAGGAACGGCAGTGGAGGAGAAAGATCGCTTGCTTGATTACGCGACCCAGACCAAGAACACTGCCACGGTAGGCCAAAAAAAAATCCATTGATCTTCTTCTTCTTCTTCTTCTTCAGATTCTGAAATCCAAACTCGGAGATGTTCTTCATCATTCGCAAAGCAGCAGCAGCAGTGATCTATCTCTTCACCAAGTTTGTGGGTTGTTACAGTTTCTGATCAATGTGCTTAATTGCTGTTGTATGTTTACCGGGAACATGCAGGACACCGTGCAAGAATACACAGAAGCTGCAAAGAAGAAGCTCGGAGATTTGGGTGAATCGACACAGCAGAAATATGAGCAGATCAACAAGCAGACAGCAGAAACTGCCGAGAATGCATTGAACAATGAAGCTTCAGAACCTGCAAGACAAGCTGCTGTTCAAGAAGAGGACAAGAGCAGCATCAGCCAGAATATGTAAAGAAGCTCTGATCTCTAAACCCTAAACTTATCTGTTGGGTCTTGGGTTTCTCTCTCTCTCTCTCGCTCTCTGTGGTGGAAAATTGCTGCTGCTGTAGAGTACTTGACAATGCCAGACTTCAGTATCCTGATTTGCACATGGTTGTAGTGATAATAGACATAGCAAATTCTCTACTATCTCTAGTTTGTCTCTTTTGAAGCTTTAGAATTTTCCACGGGGAGGAGGAGATTGCAGCTGCATGGAGCTTGACATGGGTGTTTGAGGAGAGGACTTCCTGATCTTTTTTTGTGGGTTGTGATGGTGTGCAGGTACGGAGCTGTGAGAGACAACACATATGACTATATTGAAGAAGCAAAGAGAAACCTTTTCCAGGGAGCAGCAGCAGGGGACCATGACACAACCATAAGAAAAGAAGACTCATCTGATACAGTGGATGATGATGTAGCAGTGGAGGGTGGGAAAGGAATAAGTGCAGATCAGGGTAGACTAGGTGCTGGGGGTGTCTCAAATACAACAGCCAGGCTGTGGGATACTAGCAAGGAGAAGGCATCTGAGAGTGTGGAAGCTGTGGAGTGCAAAATAGATCGTGCCAAAGATGGCACAAAGCAGAAAATATCAGACTGGACAGCAACTAGAGAAGGAGATCATGGAGTCGGAGATGGGGCTGCCACCAGAGATGGTAAAAGTACAGATGGGCTTGACGAAGGAGTCAAGCAGAAGGCATCTCAAATGTTGGGTAGTGTGCAGAACGAAACCGCAGACACTTTCAGTGACACCCAGGACAGGAAGACTTTGTCTGAAAGCACTGCAGGTTATACAGATCATCATCGCAAAAATGAAGGTGCAGCAGGTGATTCAACCTGGGATGCAACAGTGGACAAGACCAAATCCAGAGAGTATTTTGAGGAGAATCCTGGAGTCCCGAGCAGCTGGACCTCAAATGTCAAAGAGAGAGCTTCACAATTCTTGGGTAGCACACAGAATGAAACAGCTGATACATTGAATGATTCTGCAGACAGAGCTACATTATCTGAGAGCACAGCTGCAGGACATGTTACCAAGCCTGAAAAAGAAGCAGCTGAAGAAGCAGCTGCCCCTGCACCTTGGGATACAACCAGGGAAAAAACCAAGGTCACTGCAGAAGAAGAACATCATCATCATGAACAACCTGCTGCCGCCAGTGGTGTTGCAGGGGTGAATTGGGCTGGATTGAAGCTCAAAGCATCACAAATTCTAGAAAGTTTTGGTAATGAAACAGCTGATACATTTGATACTGTTCAGGATAGAAAGTCTATCTCTGAGAGTACTGAAGGGACTATGACAAATCAACATGGAGGGGGTGGTGCATCAGCAGAAGCAGACATGCCTTTTGATCATACGGATGCCAAAACATCTGTACATGACAAAGTGCAAGAGGCACTAGCATCAGCAGGAGCTGCTTCAGATCAGGAGAATTTGCAGTCAGCAGATTCCATGCCACAATCAGCTTCAGACAATCATGGTGATGCCGGTGGTGGTGGTGGTGGTGGTGGTTTTACATGGGAGAGTTTGAAGCAAAAGGCTTCTGATGTCCTGGGTGGAATTCAACTCTCAACACCAACAAGGACTGCAGGAGATGGTGATCAAGAGACTCAGCTGCCAGGGGAAAACAACAATGGCATTTTGTCAGACAATGTGAACAAGAAGCTGACAGACACTATTGCAGCTATGAAGGAAAGAGCTGGAGAAGATTCTGCTTCAAAATCCTTACAAGCCGCAACTGATTTTACATCAGAAACAAGACGGGCAACAGCAGATCAAGTTGCAGATTACGCAGACCACTGAAGGGAGTTAAGTAGAACAAACACAATAGCCAGCAGCAATAGAGCGACAGATTGTAGTCCACAGAATCACACAGATCATGGAATTACAAAGATTATATCAGAAGGAGGTATGGGGAAAAAATCGAAGACGATGGGTTTTGCTTGATGTAAGCTTGAATTCTCCGAATTGAGTAAAACTACAGTTTACCATGTCTTCTTCTAGAATGGCCAATTATGCAAATGATGGCTTGGTAGATTTTAAGATTTTTAGCTCTTTGACATTGCTATGGATGTCTTCTTCTTCTAGAATGGTCAACCATGCAGAAAGCCGGTGACATTGCAGATTTTGAGATTTTTGGACTGTTTCACATTGCTTCTAGAGTTGAGTATCTCTGTAGAGTATGCTGTGAAAAAATGGTGTGTGCATTTCCACTTCTGTAAAGACAAAGCCAAACCCAGCAAAAGCATGATGATGAAACTCCTCTCACTCAAATGCAAAAATTCCCTTGAGGCTTTTGGGTGCTTAGCCAATTCTAGGACACAAGAGAGACATGGTATTGACCAGAGTTGAGGGCAGTTTTTCTTTAAAGAACTTTGAAGAACCAATGGTTTCATTATAGAAGGAAAGAGCTTGTGGGTTTTGTAGGCAGTTATTTGAATTGCATGCAATTTCTTTGGGAACCATGATTATATATCAGTACCAATGTTTTGACTTTTTGGAGAACTGCGGATATAAGAAAGCCTAAGAACCGCCCTGATAACTGGCAGAAGCCTTGGTTCAATTTTCTAATACCTGCCCAACATTGGTAAACTGACTCTACCACATGATCAACCCATCCTTTAGAGCGCTAACCATGGTTAATGAGCTTAATCAAAGTGGTCATAGTAAGGAAAAAGATATGTATTGTGTGATGCAAATGTGCTCTTTCTTTTGGGGCAAATTTTCACATCTTGGTTAGCTCACAAAGTAAAACAAGATTTTTTTGTCACAAACTCTACTTTTTCCTAGAGAAAACTCGTCAATTTTTTAAGAACAAGCTATAGTGAGAATCATGATGGATCTATCCTAGTAGTGAGTGCATGAATATATATATATATCAATCAGATATGGATGAATGTCCTTGAAAATGAATTCTTAACAAATGTATTAGAAGCATGCTACCTTGATTATCATAAACCCATATATATATATGTGTGTGTGTGTGTGTGTGTGTGCGCACTCAAGTGAAAATGAAATGTTGCTCTTGTTTGTTAAGATTTAGAATGATAACATGTTTTTAGTCTTGGAACTAAAAGTTTACAACTAACAAATGTTGTAAGTCTTTTCATTTCTTGAATGACACATTTATCAACATGAAAAATCAAAATTTGTAATATGTCAAGAAGATTAAAAAATCCTTTGATATACATATGAAAGAGGGTTGTATAGGTGAGTTCATGTTTATTGACAAACATAGGATCAAATGTCATTTCATCTAACAACAACTCTTGGGACCAAATTGTTCTAACAATAGTTAGTTGAATTTGAAGTTATATTCAAGTGATTAATTGTGTATGGCATTTGTCTAATTGTATTTTTTTAACCATAGGTTCTATGGGTGTCTAATTCAATTATATTTTGTTGTTTGGATACAAAACTGTGTTTTTATGTTGTGTGTGATAACCTATTTTGAGATTTTAAAAGTTCATCCAAATATATGACTTATTGTTTACACAAGTTGTTTCGAACAAACCATCAATTCCATTAACAAATCCATTGTAAGTTGCATAACTTTTTACACATAATTCAATGAACATGTTTTCTTTGACTCATCATATATTATTATAACCCTATAGATTTATTGGGGTCATTTGGTAAATTGTAGATTGATGACATTGAACCATGAAGAATATTTATAACTTTAGGGTGCAATCATAATAAAACAAGTCAAAAAGGATGTCAAATAGGCTTTAAAAATAATAAAAATTGGATAAATTTCGATTTAGAACCTTTCAAAATGAACACATGTTATGTTAGAAGGCATCAATTTTGCAAAGGATATATCAAAAGGAATCATATAATAAGACAAAATTGATGGGAATTTTGAAAAAAAAATAAAGATCTATTAACCACATTCAAAATCATTCAAACGCTAAAATATGTGAAATTCTAAAACTTTAAAAATTCGAAGAACTTTTCAAAATTGATCCAAAATTTTAGAATTTCAAAAAATTTCTACCACATATAAATGGGGTATAATGTACAAGATATGTTGAGAAAAATTGTAATCCATCATACAAAAAACATAAAAAATTTAAAAATCAAATTTTGTTATGACTTGAAATTGTTATCATTTAAGAAGATGAAACACTAAATTTACAAGGAATTGGCACATCTTTAAAAAATCAAATTTACTCAAATATATATATATATGTCATCTTACCTAGACAATTATATGAATTTATTATAATAATATGTAAAAACAATTGTTCAAAAATTCATTTGTATGGAATTTTTATTTTGGGGCAAAAGTACATGTAGTCCTTTTTTAAAATAATGTTTTATCTCGTTTGCACCTTTTAAAAATCAAATTTTAACCTTTCTAAATTTGTAATACCAAATCATTATGAGCAAATGTTGATTTGTTTATGTAGAATAAATGTGAAACTTTGGATTCATTTGGAGGTGCTCATAAACATGTGTTGTTTAATGTGTTAATGTCTATTTGGTTTAAGTGTATGGATAAATTTCATGTCACTTTGATGCGTGACCATGTGCAATTCATAACATTTTGCATGGTCATGCAAAAAATTTGGAGCTAAAGCTTAAACCCATAATTAGCTTTTTTAAACATCCATTTGTCCTTCATGAGTGAAACTTGGTAAAAATCACCTAATATTATGATGTTGAGGCCAACAAAGTGAACATGTTTTATCAATTGTAGTCTTTGATCAATAACCCTAAATAATTTTGTTACAACCAAAAAATTCATCTTTGAATACCAAACAAAATTGTTTATATTGGTTTGTTAGATTGTTCAAAATTTGTGAACTCAAAATTTCAAGATTAGAATGTGATTGATTTATTGGAAAGTGAAGGGTAAAATGTATGGTGGACTCATTAATGTTGAATGTAGCTTTTATTATAAAAGCCAGAAGTAATGTTTTGCTTTCAATGGATTTGATGTTAGTTCTTTTGTATACAAACTTAATAGTCCTTGAACTAACATTTTAGTAATATAAGTTTTTCATGTACACATGCCTCATGTTAGAGACATGTGAAAAGGTTTGTATGACCTTACTTTAGTTTATAATACATGATGTCATCAAATATTGTTTTTTTCTTTTAATTTAGAGTATGCAAAAGTTTTATATATTCAAGTTCATTAATAAATTCTGAAAATAATGAATTGATGTCCTTTTCCATTTATGGATTTAAACATATATATATGTTTTTTATTTGTTTGAAGACAAATGTGTACATTTGATGTAAAATCATATATTTCAACATTGGTGATATTTGTGATTGGTATGCTTGGGGAAATTATCATCATTGTCAAGAAACATGTTAGTCCACATACCATTATCATTAATATTTGTTAATTTCCTAACACATTCTTCAAATGTAAACCATTCATTGTTTTCAATATCTATTATTGTAGGTAGATGGAAATTTAAAAGTTTATAAATCTGAAAAATTGTTTATTGTTGGTTTTTGTAAAGATTAAACCAAGTTGTTGATTTTTTGCGAGTTTCACAATTTTAAAATGGTTTGTAAAGTAAAAATCATTTTGTCACCCAATTTTCAAGGTCTTTGTATTTGTTATAATGTGAATTCTATTTTTTGCTACAAGATGCAATCATAAGCTAAAAATGGTGTCAAATCGCAAAGAGAAACGGTCAAACTTAAAGAATCATGGCAAACTATGATAACTATCATATGAATGAAAAAGAAACTTATCATAGTTTCCTTATAAAAAAGATTCATGACCTTTAATTCCAACGTTGTTTTGTTAGAAATATCAAAATAATTACACAATCAAATGAGTTCAAATTTAGTGTTCTAATATTACAATTCCATTATTGTTTGTGTTAAATCAAACAATAGTTTGTGGAGTGTTTCAAATTAATTGGACTCAATTAAATTGTGTTAAATTTTTGTTGTTGTTATGTTTTTGTGGCCTGATGAAAACATGCTTAAAAGGCAAGTAATACCCAAGGGGTGATGCTTGCTAGTTATGGCCCTTTTAGAAATAGGGGACCAACAAATAATCATGGGTTCCAACCCAATGGTGTGTAGGTGAAACTTTGTTAGACTTTTACTCATAAGCCTGACCTTGAAGTTGTTAACAATTGGTCAGGTCGGGTTGTTTTTTGTTGTTTTTTTCAAAAGGAAAAGAAAAAAAAGTTTTTTTAAAACATGTTTTGCAATGAAAAAAATTGAACTAGAAAATTTCTATGGGTGTTCACTCACTAATAAAACTGTGTCTGCTTTTGGGTTTAGGGTTTAGGAGTAAATGGACACCAAGACCATATGCTTTTGGTGCTGCAACTCCTAATGCTAATCCTTCAGCCAAGGCATGAAACCCTATCATTTGGTGACGCAATGTATTGGTTGAGAAGCCAAAAAGCTCATGTCCAACATTGAAAGAAAGGTCAACATTGAATTTGTTAATATCATATTCATGCCTAAACAATCTCAATCAGACTAGAGATGTTTTTATTAGTGGCCCAACAAAAACAAAACAAGGTGAAGAAAATTTCAAATCTCAAGCAAGCAAAAGACATGGGTTTAATCTTCAAAATGGATTCCAAAAGAAAATTAAAGGCAATCCTTGGTCTTAGCTTTAAGTTTTAAAAGTTTTAGAAGTCCCACAAGTCTACAAAAGTTTCCACCAATTTATCAACTATAAAAATAGAAATTATAAATAAAACTAGAAGTTTTCAGAAGTAAAATAAAAATTTCCAAATCAACATAACCATTTTCAGATATAATTTAATGAAAATTTCTAAAGATAAACAAAAATGAAAAAGAAATCATTTAATAAACTAATAGAACTTTCTCAAAATAAAAATAAAAAATTTGTAAAAATAAAACAACAATTTCCAAATAAAAATAAAAGTTTCCAAATATACATAACTTAGATAGTCAAGTAGGTCATTAAAGTAGAGCCTAGGTAGGAAGGTAGGTAACCTAGGTAGGCAAATAAGTAAGTAGTTAGGTGAAAGCCTAGGTAGGCAAGTAGATAGATAAGTAATGTGAAAGCTTAGAGAAGCAAGTAAGTTGATAGGTAAGAGAATCCGTAACCTAGGTAAATAGGTAGCATGACTTCTTAGGTACGTAAATAAACCCCTTTGATAAGTAGGTAGGTAAATCTCTCGAGTTAGAAGCTAGGTAAGTAGGTAGACCCCTAGGTAAGTAAGTAGGACCCCTAGATAGACCCCTTAGGTGTAAGTGTAGTTGTAATTGAGAAAAAATGACCCCCTATCCATGCCTTATTGTGAGTTTGTGACCCTGTTTGTTGCATTTTAAGGAGAGGTGCAAAATCAAGGTCAAGTGACAAAGTCCACATGAAAAGAGGCATAGTAATGTGTTGTTACATAAAACAAGTCCTAGGCAATTATCAATAGGCAAATGTTTTAGTTACCACTTGCTAGAAGGAATTTGGAGCTATAATGTTCTGCACCCAAAAAAAGTGAGAATGCAAGGAACAAATTGGAAGGACCCATGTCCAAGAAAACAAAAGAACCATCTAAGATTGCAAACCACAAGGAGAACATCAAGTTCCTGAACCCCCCCCCCCTCCTGTTGCAAGAAGCATATCAAAGAAGGAAAGGGGAGGAGTCAGGACCTCCTTAAAGGAGGCCTAGCCTGAAAGAACCCTCACCTGCTGCAACAGCAGGAGGTCTCAAATGCATATTGGATTCCATATTGTGAGATCTGGGTACTGAAGTTTGTGTTGATGCATTGGATTCCATATTGTGAGTTCTTGGGATTGAAGTCTCAGAAGATGCATTTAATGGGCAAGGAGGTTCAAGTAGTCTCTTTCATAAAAGCTGATGATTCTAGACTTAATTCAGCATCGAGGGACGTTCCCATGTCTTCAGCTGATCGATCACCCACAGAATCCAACCGCAATGAATTGAGTCAAATCATGGCAAATGGGTTTCTTCTAATATCTATGCCATGGTTTTTGTTTTCAATTTCTTGATGGAGCCCAGGTTGGTGGTGAGCATCCATCCCTAAGCAGATTCTCGACTTAACCGACGACATTATTTCAAGGAACACTTAAAAAAACTGTAGTAGTCAGTAGGAACACAAACTGTTTGATTTTGGTTGATCTCAGTCAAACAAGTGTGATGGCATTCCGCATGGGTCGTGCACATGAAGGATGAAGACGGCAGACTGACTGCTGCGCGAGAAGCAGATCTACCCGCGATCTTCCACAAAACCTGACAGGCAGAAAATCTTGACTTTTTGCTCAGCCACGCCCGGCAGACGTCTGCTTACCACTGTAGCTCCCCCTTCTGGCCTGCCCACGAACTGCAGCGCTCTGTTTAGCACTCTGCTTTGAGTCTCTCACGAGTCTCAGCATTCACCTTCATGCTCACCTGTGCTCACCTGTTTGGGAACTTGATGGGAAATCAAGTCCCCACCCCTTCAAAAAGATAAGAAACATCCCTTGGAGGCATGTTTAGGCCATGCAATTGGCTCACCGCTTCAAAAAGAAGAGAAAAGAAAAGAAACATCCCTGGGGCATATTTTTGGTGCCACCCAATTGGCACTCCTCACATGCTTCAATCCTAATGTGTTGTTTTAGGGACAAGCTTACTGAGATAGGAGCTTCCAATGCATGCATGGAATGTTTTTTTTAACAAATCGCCTAGAGGGCAGGGAGAGAAATATTTGATGGAGCAGCTCAAAAGGTCGGCAGACAATGTGTGCATGTGCGCATTTGATCTGCCTTCTGCCAGCGGATTTCAAGGAGGGAGCAGGCAGGCAGGCAGGACCCAAGGTTTTCACAATCATGTGCGCCGCCCATCAGTTATTACCTCTACCGAGGCCCTGCTGTTCTGCAGTAATAGTAGTTGCAGCCATGATTGTTAAGTGGCTTTGGGTGGATTGAGTGGGGAAACGCCTCAAGAGGTACATCCTTCACTACTCCATGTGTGAAGAGTAGTTGCAGCCATGATTCATAAGATGGCCTGGTCAAGTAGCCTACATGGGTGGATGGATGGGAAAAGGCTGAAGAGAAGCAGGATGTTTTTTTTTGTGTTTTTGGGCTCTCTGTGTGTGTGTGTGTGTGGTGGCGGCCATGAATATACCCAAGATTAGCAAGTGCTTGGGAGGGAGGAAGAAGAGGGAGAGGAGAGGGGAGGTTCCACTGAGTTAACTTGAGTGAGGCAGCTGCTGCAGAGCTCTATTGAATTGGCTTCTGAGATTATAATATACCTCGATGGGAAACAATTCAATTTTTATGAGTTCATGACTGCAGTTGTTTGTAACATGTGGGACTTGTGATACATGGGAATGAAGAATTGAGAGCTAGATGTTGTTAGCAGATTAGTGGTGCATGAGTTGATTAGAGAACTGAAATAGTTATATTGTGTCCATGCATTTACTCATAATCATGATGGTGTCGGTGACATGCATGCACACATGTTCTACAAATAGCTAAGTGTGGTTTGGAAGTGTCAAATTTTTGCAAGATTCTCCACATACAAACAACATGTCTATGGTGCCACATGCACATGTTCTGGCAACAATAGATAGACGTGATTCGAAACCACCAAAATTCCACAAGATTCTTTCAGCTTGCAGCATGTCTCAGAATGGCCAGTTGGTAATTAAAAAACCTCTTGGAAGTCCCTCCACATACAAACAACATGTCTCTGGGTAGTGGATTAAAAACCTGAAATAGTTGGATCTTATAGTATGGTAGTACTTTGATTATCTTCTTGTTACAAATTGAATGGATATTCTTTCTTATCATTTTTGTGTGCTTGTGTAAGCTACTAATCTTCTGAAATTGAGTTGCAAATACTATGATACACCTTAAACCATTTGATGATTTTTTGTAGGAGTTGCCTCAGAAATTTCTAACGGAGTATGGTGACAAGATCGGCACAGAAGTGACAATGCGAGGAAAACTTACTGAAGTCAAGAACATGAACGTGTGTTTTGGCAAGAGCGGGAGGCTTGGGTCACTTAGAATAAGCATTGGGAGTGGATGGAGAGAGTTCAGGACAACTAATGGACTAAAAGCAGGGGACTATGTCGTGTTCACTCTCATTGCTCCTTCTACATTCGAAGTTGAAGTGGTTGACAACAAAGCCTGCAAAAAATTGAAGCAAGCTTTGCAAGATGGTGCTGATCATGGTTTTCCCCCAAGAATTCCGTGCCTTGCAACTATGCATAGATCAAGAAGAAAGAGAAAAAGAGCCACAGATGAAACTGAAGCCCTTAACATGATTGACAATGTCTTTGCACAATTCAATTTGTTTTTAGCTCAACAAGTTTCACCACTACTACTACCGAGTTCCATTGGTCCTGCAATAACGTTGTTCCCATGAAACTCAAAAAAAAATTCACACAGGTGCTAATCACAAGAAACCTCGATGCACTTGTTCCCAAATACTTTAAGGCGCAGCTGGTTGCCTTGTCTTTGCAGGTTCTGAGGATTCCTTGGCCAATGTAGTTTTGTGGTTGTGTAGAGTACATTTTCAACGTAACAGAGCAGTAGCCAAACTTTCTATTTCATTTTTGCACTTTAAAAGATAACTTCTATACAACTTTTTTGAAATGCCTACTCACCACCTCTTGGATGCATGCAGTGCCATTATTTTTATTCATTGCACAATTAGAGTGTATTTAGCATCTTCCATTGTGTCCTCCTATCCCCCTTTTCGAGAAATGCTCCCATCTCAGCACCAGACTCAACTATTACTTTGTCCTAAGCCCCTTATCCTGGGAAAGCCCCCACCCCGGGAATTCACAATACAGGTAAAGCACTCACACAAATTTCATAGTTTACTTGAAGGGTACCTTATATCTATGTGTTTCTAGAAGAGAAGTGGGTTCTTACAAGGAAGGTTCTTACACTTAATGAGATCAGTCCCAATCTTAAGGAGGCAGTGGGAGGTCTATTGTACTGCCAGTCATTGCACTGGGTAATTCTCTGCTGCCAGGGCATTACTCCTCACAAATCCCCAGGTTTCTCCTGCCTGCATTCATATAGAAAACTCTTTGTACATGACAATAACAGATGGATGTACAGTGAACCTCAAGTTAAGAAGGGTTGAGATCATCCCTTTTCTTTAAAGCTCAAAGATCTTCAAAGGGCATGAAAGGCATTGATCCAGAACCCCATTGGCCTATTGTAAATAGTTATTCATTGCATACTAAACCTATCTCAAAAATTAACCAAAACTTTTCTCACCACTTTAAGTTTCAGGCACAATGCTGGAACATGGTCATGTATTCGATGCATCATCAGTTGGCATCCTAATTTCTTTCTCTTCTACTAAAATTTGAACCCACCAAAGTCTAGTCTAACTATGTCATAGGCGCTGGTTTTGTCAATTCATATGCTGTGGCACAAGGGTGGTTACACAGACTGCAGTCTACAGCCTCCTTTCTCTGACAGAGGAACAAAATAGGAAAGCCCACTCTTGTTGGATCTTTTGAAGATTTCACTAACCTTTTGTCTCTCTCTCTTTCCTCTGATCTGTCAGTTGCACAAATCATTTAGCCTGGTATTAATTCCCAATGGAAAGTAGGTCTATTTCAAAAATGTGCAAGCAACCCACAAGAAAATGTAGGAGATGAGAGCTGTGGTAAGTTCCAGGCTCCAAGTTCTAGGGATAATTTGTGAAGGTAGAACTGGAACCAAAAATGAGCCCAATAGCCACCCTGCTGCCAAAGCTCCCAGTCTGTGCACAAGAAACAGATTACAGGGCTTGCTCAGTGATCATGCATGCTCAACATCAATCACTTACAATATCTAGAACCAACCCCACAAAACAAATCAAGATACTTCAAATCTTATATTGGATATAAGCTTCAGGTTTCTAGGTTTGAGATGATTCAGCAAGAATGCATAGAAGCATCAAATGCACACATGCAAACAGAAAAACTGAACATTCTGTGGAAGAGAACGCACCCAAGAACCATAGCCCTACCGAGACTCTTCAAGCGGTCATGTAGAAGATATATGCATGCTGCCAGTGAGACTGCCACCTGCAAATTGTGGGGTACATACATCAGGTACATTGAAAACTCAACTGACAACGAGCCAACCACCATACAAATGTCAACTGGAACTCACTCCCAGACTTGTGTAACTGATAATAGAACTGTAATAGGGGGAGATGTGACCTGAAAAGCAGGGCCCCCTTCTGCAGGATTCATTACACTCCAAACTCCAAGAAGTCCAAAGAGAATAGCCCGTTGAGAAATCACAGTAGAACTGGGAACTTCAACCATATTTGCAAGATTCCGCATCCATGGAGGTGACTCTGCCACTTTTTTCTTCAAGTTGCTCTTCAAATTGATTTTCGACCTCTTCCGCTCCCGGAAACTGCCCATTATAATCTTATCATATGCAGCCTCTATGGATTCTCGACTTCTTTCATGGTCCGCATACTTAAAAAAGAGTTCAGCAAAACCAACACACAGATGCTGACTTTTAGCAGAAAGAATTATGTAAGTTACATTGAGGTACATTCAGCCAAATGGTATCAACCTCCAAATGATATCAAACAGACATTTCCTGGACACGTAACAGCTCATAATAATGGACAAACAGATTGATTTTTCCTTTTAATCCGAACGACAGAAGCTAGCTTGAAAAGTCACAAAATTCAACAAGGACCTGATGACAAAACGTTTTAGACCTCAATACACTGAGACCAGGTCCCAAGAACACTTTACAATATGGATCAAATGTTGGCAAGTTACCTGTTCAGACAAATAATTTCGAGCTTCTCGAATCTCTTCTTCAGAGGAGTCACGGCTTACTCCCAGACGCTTGTAGGGGTCACGTACATTCACTCTTGGAAATACTGGTTGAACTGTTCAGATTTGGAATGCTTAATTAACAACAGATGTCACTTTGATGCTATCATGAATATGACCTACTTCCCCATGGATTAACAAAAGCCTCCAAATAGTTGTTTCATATTGTGTTCCATATGATTTGAAGAAACTGGTGACCCATATTTAACCTTTAAAAATCAAACCCTTTGAATAACAGAGAATATTTGAAACATTGTATACCTATTGCAAGGACTGCAGCAGTGTTGCATTGCACGTACAAAGAAGTAAATTCAAAGACTGAAAAGATGTAAAAGAAACAAGAGATTGAAATCAGGTTTATGAACCTGTGATTTAGGGCATGGAACATGTACCTGGCCCTGCACCACCGATGGAAGCATCCATTGCAGTACAAGTAAAACCAGTTGACAAGTTCCATCTTGGCCATAGTACCCTGATACACATAAAAACCACCAAAACTTAATTGTTGTTGCCATCAAAACCCTGAGTTACAGGGGGTACAGAGGGAAAAGAAAGGCAATTTCGGATGCAGGATTCCAACAGCCTTAACACCCTGGAAGCCTGAGACTATAAGGGTATCATAGCTACAAGCTGCAAAAACCCTAAAACCAAACAGCTAAACCCTCCAGCATCATGCATTTTCCTTGACCTCAAAGCTAGCTAGGGTTTGTGACACAGAGTTGAATTGTACCTAGACTTATACCATAAACCCTGAGATACCCTTGGCCATATGCAAGCAAGGAAACGGAGACAGAGAGAAAGAAAGTAACCTACCTCAAGGGGACGACACAGAATCCAGGTGGAATACTCTTCCCATTCAAGGACTGCAACTGGTGAACGGAATTCCTTGACTTGTTTCTTGAACCTACAAACAAAAAAACAGTTTGCCCTAAGGACATGCCGAATTGCCAGCTCTGGAGAAAAGGTCATCTTCATCCTCACAATTGTCAATGGAAAGAGAGAAGGGAACGATGTATTTTTACTATCATTTCCAAAGAATTCCACTGCTTGCATCCCACTCACAAACAAACAAACAACAAAAGCATAAATCACAATGAGGAAAACCCACGAAATAGCGGAAACAAGAAAGAAACATACCAGAATGATGTCCACAGGGAGAACTGCAGTGCAAGGACAGAGAGAAGGAAGGGGAGAAGGACACAGCCAACGCCATCGCTACCCTCTCCCTCTCTTGTTTCTGCAACAATCTCCTCGCCAACACACACACACACAAGGTTAGCAGCTCCGCCTTCAAGCAGCTGCATCACAATGGGATGAAAAAAACAAATCCATATCCAGAAAAAAGCATCCCTGTAGGCGATCTGTATGACCACATTATCACATATAGTAAAGGAAGAAAGTTCCTTCCCCTGACTCCGGACGGACAGTGGCTACGGAAAGTAGCTAAATATAAGTCGAAGGGTGGGACAATGTGTCCGTTCGATTCGTCATCCAACCGGACGGACATTTCGTCCATCCTGTCATCCGTCTATTAAAGCCGGACGGATGACGAACACAAGAGAGAGTTACGCAGAAGAGAGAGCCAGAGAGAGAGACAGAGAAAGAGGGGGTCCTTGAAGCATGACAGGAGGCCGCTTTAAATATGAAGTTTTTCTCTGTAACGGAATTCTGTTTTTTTTGGTTTTTGGTAAATTCTTCAGGACGTTTTCCTGTCTGCATTTTCAGAACTAATTATATTATTTTCAGAAATGTTGAAATTTTCCCCAATCCCCCCCCCCCCCCCCACCCACCCCGGCCCCCAAATTACAAAAGAGAAAATAATATAAAATCTTTTAGAATAATATTTGTGCAATGTCCATTTTCAGCACTGAATAATCAAAAATAAAATAATTATTCAATATTGAATTTTCAATAATGAAGTTGCCACCAAAGGTGGGCGTGGAGGGGGGGGGGGGGTAGGAGAGAGAGACTGTTTGGTCACAAGAGTTGCCATTTTTTCTTTTTTTTAATTTCTTTTTTGGTGGGTTAGGATCAACAAAACCCACCAGTTTTAGGTGCATGTTTGATTTATTTTAAACACACACCTGTGCATTAGGCACGGCACACACTAGTATATTGTAAAAGACGACGAGATGTTAAATGAAGCTTCCCCTAAAGCCGTCCCATGATCCATCCACCCTGACGAACATTTCATCCATCTCGTCATCCGTCTATTTACAGCAACAAGAGCCGCAGCAACAGGAATAGCAACATTAGGAGCGATGGCCTGGACAGACAGTAGCTACAGGTGACGAGATGGATGAAACTATTAAAGGACGTCAGGATGAAATAAAACTTCCCCTGAATCCGTCCGGTCGTCCATGCAGATGGACACCCTGGAAGCTCCAAGGTTGCCGGCTACACACCATCCCTCTGCTGAGTTTGACACTGCAGCTTTTTGCCCACCAAAAATGGAAAGGAAATAAACCAAGAATGAAATAATAATAATTTAAGATGATGACGATGTTGTTGTTGCAGAAATGTTGCAAGTTAGCTAATAGCACCTGGGTGTTTAACCCATATGCTTTGCCCAAAGTTCAAACTCCCCTATAAATAAACTATAATCCAAGGGTGCACATTTGTTTCTATTTTACAACTGGGGGTCCAAAGAGGTACTTCTATTGGGGGCATGCCCCAACGTTCCAAAACAATTGAAGGTGGGCCAATCAATATGGCTCCATTAAAATAAATAAAAAAGTTGTGAGGGCACCCATGATGTAATTCATATGAATCACACTATGACATTCCTAAAAACACCCTAGCTATTCACCTCTTTTATTAATTAGATGAGGTGCTTCCCAATTTTGTTGTTTTTTTTTTCACAATGAACCAATTTGATTGGCCCATCACACAAAAAAATGAAACTATGGAGGCTCCCTAAGATAGAAGGTTCTTCAACTATTTTGAAATATTGAGTTCCTCCCCTTTGGCTCACCCATATGGGTGAAAGGAGGTTAACAATTTGCCAAAGCATATGGGATTAAAATGAGATGCTATTGAGAATATGTTGGGGAATACATTGGGAACTTGGGCAACATATTGGGAACCCATTGAGAACTTAAAAGGAACACATTGGGAACAAGAGAAAAATGGAAAAAAAAATCCTTCTCGTTCCAAATTGAAGTTTTTTTCATCATAACATGATGTAACAAGTTTCTAACTTTACGGTTTTGGGTGTGAAGAAAAAGCAATTTTAGGGTTTTCAAGGAATGATTTTTTTTCCTATTGGCACTTGGTAGTGTTTACTCTCAACGATGTGGAAACAAGGAAAAGCATTGAATGGAGGTGTGGTGGTATTTTATGGTATTGAAATTTTTATGCCATTTTCTTTTATTTGGGATGTGTGTGTTGCTATTGGACACAAGATGATTGTGTCGCAAGGAAATTGCTAAGTGAAGTCCGATCGACGAAAATGTCGTTATGGAGTGGCAAAAGGATGAGCAACAAAGCAAATAAGTAGTGTGGTTTTGGTTTTTCACAAACGAAGAATTAAGTTTTTTTTGGGAAGAAAGGTTGGATTTTTGTCTCCAATATAAGTATAGAAGTTCCATTACATAATGTACTTGTGGAGGCATAAATTTAGTCTAAAGGTTGGTTTTGATGGTTGATAAGGGGGATGATGAAAAGTTTAGAAGTTTCAAAAATGGTTAGAAATCCTTTTCAAAGTCTACGTTTTGGGTTGATTTATATGAGGGTGTTTTTGGCTTACACTTCATGAAATATTACTTAGATTATTGGGAACTCCGAAGAATCACAACAATCCATTAATGTTACATGGTGGATCATGTGAAGGAAGGTTGTGGTTCTTTGTAAGACTTGTGAAGCAAGGAAATTGATATGTGTGGTTTTATTGTTTTTATATTTGTCAAGTTGAAGGATGGTGTCAAGAACATTGGATTATGTAGTATGTCTGGGTTGAGGGATTTATGTTACCAAGTGTAAACATGAAATTAGGTTATTGTGGAAGTTCAATGTGGTTTTGGGTTCGTGTGGTCTAAAGAATTTGAGAAGAAGAAAGAAGGTCAGTGGGCTCAAGAGAGAGATTAGAACAACTAGTGGGTACCCATGACCTTCGGACATTGTGAAGTCCCCCGATTTCTTTCAACCAAGAGATAAACACACAAAGGCGCAAAGCAATTATTTATTTATTTATTTTTTTAATAAAGATGCTCCATGTTGTGCCACCATGATTTTGGACATTGGTTGAAGTGAATTCAGGTACCCTCAATGCAAACACATACAAGTCCAGGTCATGGAAAGATTCCATGACGTGCCACCATCATTTGGGGGTGGGTGGAACTCAAAATTCTTGCAACTCCTGTCTCAAATAATGAGAGACTATGGCTTGTAGTTAGATTAGTTCTTCACCAACTTTAGGCTAGTCCTGGTTGTAGAGAAAGCCCATAGGAACACAAATAGATAGCTAGCTTAAGAAGTAAGATCTTGAAATGAGGGATTCAACTTTGGTGTGTCAAGCTTTGCCACCATTCTGGATATCGATCAAAGTCATGTTGAATATTTGAGATGTGCAACAACCTTCAGTTGATTAAACTTGAAAACACTTAAATTTAGAATTTTGAGCTATTCCAGCAGATTTGGGGGGACTGTTTGAATTCTACCACATTTGTAGTGCGTTAGTGACCGACCCTAGATGGTGCTCCTGTGATGTAAGATCAGTTTCTATAATTGAACTAACTTCACTGATTTTATATGCCATTCCTTTGGGGGCTAATTGATTTTCTGAAGACAACCTATCACCATGCATTCAATGTTTTAAGGAAATGCATTGGACTAAACTGTTTTGTTACACATGCATTCATGCATTCATGAATCATTTGCATTCATAAATCAATTGACAGTTTATACTCTTGCAACGTACTACTTTTTCCTCTTCATGCATGAACCTTTCCTTTTAAAGTTAGTGTTTCTCCTTTTGCATTGATGGATCTTTACAACCTCCAAGGCTGACCTAAGGATGCTAAGATCATGGACATTAAGTGTATTGGATGGATGGGTTTTAAAGATGATGGGTTGATGGGTGACCCACAATTTGTGTTGAAGGTTTATTATGAAAAGAATGCAACACCATTTCCATATTAACCTTTCTAGAGTGTCCAGAACACCCTATCCTTTGTGGAGGAAAAGTTCTCTTTGGTTATGTGCCTTCCAGATACACTAGGAATTTTGTTGTCCTCCTATGGATGATTTCTTTTTTAGAATGATGCAATGCATAGAGAAGCTGCCCTAGAATTGCGGGGAGAAGCTGCCCTAGAAATTTGAGATCTTTGATTTTAGAGGGCTCTGAGAAAAAGAGCGATACGGAGTTGAGGATGAGAGAATAAATTCTCTTTCTCCCTAGGGGTCCGTGTTGTTCACCGTTCCCAGTTCTAAGCAACCTTTGCCCTTTGGAGCAAAGCAAGCAACTTACACTACTAAGTCATGAGATTTCCGCCCCCGCCAAACACACATAACTCTCTTACGCCGGGCTCCATCACAGCCGTGGGGGTGCGGGGCCGGGCCCGGTCGGCTTTCTGTAACGGTCCCAGCTCGGCACCCCCCACAGTGGGCTTGGTCGGTGGAAATCTGGGAGTTCGGGAGTGCGGGGCCGGGCCTGGTCAGCCTAATGTGATGGACCCGAGCTCTGTCACAGACGGACGTAGTGAATTTATATATAAGATTTGACCCTTAAAAACCTCAAGCCTTTATTTCTTGAAGAAGGTAGTGACTTAGGTGGTCACATGCTCATGCCAATGGGTGATTTTGAGAATGTTACAATTCAATATATGTGTGTGCGTTGTGTTTTGATTATCATGTTCCTTACTTTTTTTGTCACAATGAAAGCAAAAATTCTATAGTTTAGATGTTTTACATTGTGACATGGAAATAAAAATTTTACATCATAACCATCAAAACATGAACAAATTTTTTTTAAAAAGATGATTCAACATATGTCTTTGGAAAAAATATTATACCAAATGCATTACCAATTTGATTTGTCACTATGTAACGAAACACTTTATTATTTTGAAACATGAAAATAGTTATACTTTAAAATTAAAACTTGATTTCATATTCTGTTAAACAAAATTGTTCTTGTGCACGTGACATTTTGTTATGAATAAGCCATGTAAACATATAAAACACAAATATGTGAATCTTTATATTTTTGTAACAAATAATTCAAAAAAAGCAAGTGGAGAAAAACTTACCATTTTGTGCACATATTAATTTGAAATGGTTCAAGATTAAATGGTGATAAATGTTTAAATCATTTTTTCATCCTAATTCACTTTAATAACATGATGAACATACGTGCAGATCCATGACATAAAAACATCCTAATTTTGAAAAAATGACATTTAAAATCCATTTGTTAAAACAAAAGATTTAATAGCTGATTTTCATACCCTTTATAAACATCATTTTTCTGTATATTTTTTCAATAAAACATAAACAAATTCAATTTTTTTCATTTTTTCAAATTATGTTTACATATTAATTTAATCATTTTTCATCTTGACATAAACTTTCAAAACAATTTTGGAAGAACATATTATATAATAAAATGCATATTATTCTTAACACATATTTTTAAAAATTCATGTATGTGAAAATTTATATCATATGCTTGCATTGTTGATTGTTTGTTTTTGAAAACTTTTCACAATTATTATCATTAAAAGGTGACAAATAATCCATCCATATAAAGATGATTTGAAACCAAGTGTTAAATCAAACAAAAAGGTTTAATGAACTTTTTTGAAAATCAATAAAATAATAATAATAATAATAATATCTGCGAAAATAAAACTCACACCAAAAGGATCACATTATTGGTTTGCACAATTTGTTATATTTCCAAAGGTTTTGAAATCTTAATTCATTGTGTTTCATAACATGTTGTAACATATGCCTAACAAAATTTATAAACCACAATGTGATCATTATAATTTTATTTTATATTTTACCTAATGCAAAATTAGTTTGTATGAAAAACAAAAAATAATAATAAATCAATAATCTAATTTGTAAATACATTAAAAACATGTTGAAAATATTTTAAATTTTTTATAAATAATTAATTGTTTGAAAAAGATTTCATTTGAAAAAAGATTTCACAAACCATAAATGTGACGTATTGTTATTATGCAAAAAAAATTTATTTTAAATTTTTAATCACTATCATGATTCATGAACACCCCTGGAATTTAGATGTTTTAAAAACATTATTTCAATGTAAATTTTTTGCATAGGAAATGGCATTCAATGTGTAACTCCGCAAAAAGCTTGGACATCCTCAAATTATGGGTTAACATTTGAACCTAATGAAATCAAATTGTTGCCCATGACTTAAGCTAGTAACAAATCAACCGAATGTGATGTGGCCTCTGAACAGGAAAACCAAGCTGCTAACAACTATCTCGACCCTTGGACATAGTGGAGCTCTCAAGAGCTCGAGAAATTACAGTAGAGCATAAACAACTGGAGAGAATTCATGGGTAGAGGGATCCACAGGGTATGCCTGAATGAAGCTTTTCGATTGTGTCTGAAAATGCATGGCATGCTCCCTGCAATGCCAATTTCTCGGACATGAGTGCCCTGAGCACTTGCCTCCTTGCTGGTGGAAGTGATGACCCCTGCAAGACAAATTAGCACCCCAATACATTCGAAGGAATTAGGATTCGTGTAATCTATGCTCTCTGAACTTGATGTGTTGTAGTAGTCCTTGTCCCCAATGTTTTGGTTTTTGGTATATAGACTAATTATGGGTTCTATGGTTTTAATGTTTGCAGTGAGATTGCTCTGACCTTGACTGCAATGGCAGCTTCGTCTTGTGCCAGAGTTGTTGGATATTTACTCAGCAGCCCTTCACATGCCCATAACAGTCTATGCAACATCTGCACAGAACACAAAATTACTGCTGAGACAATAGGATTCAAAGTTTTTGCTAGAAAGGCGGCAGCATACATTTAAAGATATTCTGATCTTTTTATGATACAGGAATGCAGTTTCTCACCTCCAATTCATTCTGCTGGCTGGTGGGCTGTGAGAACTGGATCATAATGGATGGTGCATTGTGATGGCCTTCCCTCCAGCCTGCCTCTTCCATTTCTTCCTTTGATGCCACAGCTGCCCGTGTCCATGCCATCACACTCTCATCCACACCTGATGAAGTGACTGTGAATATTGCTCCACCTGTTCAACCACCGATCAAATCTGAACCTCTTGTGTATTTTCCAGGCAATCATCAATTTTGAAGATGTCTCCATCAGCAATCTCAAGAAACCCAGTTGGGCTATATTCTGAAAGTAAATCATACATGCCATCTCTTGCCACAGGGTGACCCATCCATAATTGTCTCAGGAAACAGAAAGAAGGTTTAAGAAACTGCATTCATTCATTTCAGTTGTGGTGCATGCAATAACATGAAAAGGGAAAGGGAAGCCAATTCTCCTATGTCAACATAGTCTTCCATTTACCCAAGGAAAAAGGATTGCACACTTGAGTTGAGGTAGTGATGCACCAACCTATGGGAAGTCCAATGGCTTCTAGAAATGCTTCATTTGCCTTGCTCTTCACTGGTCCAAGAGTGGAGGCCTACATGCCCAAGAAAGCAAATCCATTACAACATGCAAAGATATGAAGAGACTCAACATGTGACACAAAACAACACTCACCTCTAGCCTCCAGATATCAATTGTCAACTGCAAGTGAAGGCAAAGCATTACTCAAGCAAAGCCTCATGATGGTAAATGTAGCAAAGAAGGGTGTGGAGTCTTTGAAACCAAATCAAGCAATTCTAGATCATGGTGACTGAAAGCAACAGGAAGATGGGAAGTGTAAGGCAAAGATATGCACAACATGAGGCCCCCATAGATGGTACGCAAACACAGATGGGCTTGCATAAAGCAAAAGTTCTAATTGGCAAAACTGAGAAAACAGGTTAAGAAATTCTTGCCGGCAAATCAACAGCATGGTTGTGATTCTCCAAGTCCACAAAGCCATAATCAAGAAGAAGTTTTGAAGGTGATAACCCAGGTCCATAGGAATCATAGACTTCTTCTCCCTGGTTGTAAGACCGATGTGCATGGAGACTTGCAATTCTTGAGTTTGGATTGTACACTAAGCATGAGCCTTTTCCAGCGGCACTGGAATGGTTTAGCATATCAGCCCAAGGGACTAGAGCAATGTCTGGATCACTACCCATATCCCATGCCTGCCCTTCCTGGTACAACATCACAATTACTCTATAAGTAAATCTTAATCAGCACACTCTTCAATCAGAAATGATTAAATCACCCAGCAAAAGACCCATCTTATTCTGGTCCAATGCCAACAGAATATGGGTCATGATGGAAACCTCTTCTTGAAGGTCAAGAGAAAAGGCACGGCTGAGCAACATCACTGCTGCCCATTGTACTGCTTTCTCTGTAATAAAACCACTGCTCCCTTGTCCATCTGGAAATAATTTATTAGCCCCAGCTGCAATCATTGCTTGGTGATCCTCCCTGAGAACTGCAGGCAATTAGTGAGCTCCTAAGGCCTGGACCTATGAAGACAGTTGAAGAACTCACATTTGGACAACAGATTGCTGATAGAAGGTGTCTCCTATGACACCATACAGTTGCTTGTGTTTCTGCTTTCAGTAAAGTAACATACAGTGCTCAATCCCAGCAGTTCTATGTGCAGACTTCACCTACACACATAGGAGACCAAACTGAGGACTAGCTTTAACATTTAGACATCCTAGTTCAATGTACTCCCAAAGTTTAATGCATTTCCGACATTGTTTGCTAGGGCCTAGGGTTTAGGGTCTAGGCACCAGGCACTAGGGTTTTGGGTTTTACAGAATGGGCCCAAATTTGCACCAAAGTCACAAATGTACTGGAATAAACCTGCAAATGGAGAGTCGGAATTCTGTGGTGTCCAGCATTGGTGAGCCAGCCAACCACTGTTTCCTTTGGCTCTGCCACAGTTTTGCTGTCAGTTGAACTGAGAATCAAAGCAAAAACAAAAATAAAAAACTATTTATCAAGAATGGACTACTGTTGCAACCCTGAAGCCCACTTGAAAAGTCTTCTTCCTCTCCCATCTCTCTACATAGTCCTCCCTGAAATTGTTTTATGAGAAACCTAATAAACACACTGTAGTCTGTTTGAAATGCGCTGACACCAGATAGATCAATTGTGCTGCACACAAAAATCCAGAATTTACCCACACCAGTAAAGCTCAAAACTAGTAACAACAACTCCATGTCTGAAGGTGAACAAAAAATTGGAAAAAACTGCTTCGGGCTTCATAAGATAGATCCTGCACCTAAAGAGATTGAAGTATGCACAGTGCACTTCAGGTCCTGGAAATGGAAATGAGATGGTTTCATGCTCAGGACAGAAGAAGAAAGGTTTGGGTCCCAGAAAAAGAAAGTTTGGTTGCTTTGGCTGAAGATGGCAGCAAGCACATCATCATTCAGGGTTTATAGAACATCATTGTTGTTACTCACCTGTGGCCAGAGCATCGGGTGCACATTGGCCATTTCAAGCTCAGAGGGAAGCAATGAAATGTAGGGATACCAAAAGCTTTGTGCACCACGTGCCCGTTCACAAAGTAAATGCAAGGATATGGCTTGCCATGATGTTAGCTTTGCTTGCTTCACCAAAGGTCCAACATCGGGACAACGAGCTGCTGTCTGCATGCACACATACATACATACAGGGAGGGAGAACAACATCATCAACATCATTGAGCTTCATGACCCTCAACTTGAGTTTGTTCAATGGGGAAATTTTGAGCAGCAAGTGAGATGGACAAGCAGCAGCAAGAGGGTTACGCACTTCTCCTGTCATGAAGGCTTTCTTGGGCACACGCACAATTACACTCCCTTTCTTCAAACCTTTTGGTCCAGCCACTATGCCATACCTGCCACTGTAAACTGCAGCAGCAGCATCAACAGCATTGCTGCCATTTGGTGAAAATCTCTTCAGTTGGAGGTTACAATCATCATGCCCCAATTTGTGCAGCCAATGTGTAAGCCTTGTGATCTCATTATCTGTTGTGGGATTTGTTGTACCGCTGCCACCTTTTCTCAAATGTTTTGCTTCTTCTTCTCTTGATCCACTAGGACTTGCATTCCTACACACAACAAAAGAAAACCCTAAAAACACAACACATGCTAACAGAGTCACCTCATTACTGCCACCGCCACTGAAACCACAAAATAACACATCTTAAAAACACAACGCATGCTAACAGCGTCATCTCATTGCTGCCTCTGCCACTGCAACCACAAAAAAACACATCTCAAAAACAGAGCATGTGCTAACATCATCTCATTGCTGCCACCACCACCACAACCGCCAAAGAACACATCTCAAAAACACAAGATTGTAGCAGAAACACATGAAGACACCTAATATTATTGCAAGACAAGTTTCATTAAGAAACATGAGCCTTTTCTTTTGTTTCTCTGTGAGCTTTAGAAAGCTCAGATACAAAACCCTAGCCACAAAGACGCATTTCAAGAACACAAGATTGTCACAGAAACATAAGAAGACACATCCAAAAAACACAAGATTGTAGCAGAAGCACAAGAAGACACATTGCTGCAACAAAGTTTCTTCAAGAATCCATTGAGTCTCTCTCTTTGGTTCATCTGTGAGCTTGACAAAGTTCAGACTCAAAACCTGATTACAGAATAGCCCCTGGAGTTTCCGAAGGAGGTTCTCCTTGTCGTTGTCGTTGTTGGTGTTTTCTGGTCACTGATCCTGATGTGTGCATTGCTAGAGAAGCTGTGAGTTCCGTGGAGGAGCAACTCTGGAGCGGGGGAGATGAAGAAGAAACTCCATACTTCAAAGGTTCCGACAAGCTGTACGCTCCTGGAGGAAGGAGGATTCCAACTGCTACTTCTCATGTTGACCTTGGTCGCTCTCTCTCTCTCTCTCTCTCTCCAGTAGTGCAAAACTCACAACGAAAACTGCAGCAGGTTGTTGCCTTGAAGAGATGAGATTCTCATGGACAATCCATCAATCCTCAGGAGCAGAAATGAGTTTGGGAGATGAAGAAGGAGAAGAAGAAGTAGGTAGAGATGCAAGAAGAGATTATGAAACCCTAAGCAATGCCTGCTCCTCATGTCTTGGTCTTGTTTCTCTCTTTCTCGCAGCAAGCTTCCGAAGGACAAAGAGATGATCTTCTGAAGAGAGAGAAGAGAAGAGAGATGGAAAAGAGAGAAGAGCGCGATCTCGGAAAATTCTAGCAGATCGAGAATGCGTTGGTCAGCCATGGAGGCTTTGATCTCCGCTTATGACTCTGCTTCTGGTTCCAGCGATGGTGGAGACAACAAAGAGGATGCATCGGAGGAGACTCGTGCGGATGCCAAGAGACAGAAGTTCGTTGGTCCTCTGCCCGCTACACATAGTGCTCCTGCTCCGGCTGCTGCTGTTTCTCTTCTTCCTTCACCATCTGCTCCTTCTTTCACAAGCACGGAGAATGTTGGAGGTGGCCTAGATTTGAAGTATCTCCTTCACTCAGCAGGTTTGAAAACCACTGAACTCATCAGAGCAAAGCTGATGATAGCACTTTCTTTCAAAGATATTTGTCTCAAGATGATATTGTGTTTCCTCCGGTTTCCTGCAAATCTGTTGTTGCAATCAAAGATGTGTCTCAAAAGATTGTTGCCTTGCGTATACTTTTTGTTTCCTGTTTCTATTTCCTGCAATTTGTTGCAATCAAATATCTGTCCTCAAAACATTATTGTCTTCTGTAACTTTATTTCCTGCAAATCTGTTGTTGCTGTCAAAAATCTGGCTCAAACCATTGCTGCCTTGTATACTTTTGCTTGCTGTTTGTTTCTTGCAATTTGTTGCAATCAAAGATCTGTCTCAAACATGGTCTCTTGTGTACTTTTGTTTCCTCCAGTTTGTTGTGAATCAAAGATCTGTCTCAAACATTATTGCTTTCTAGACTCTGTTTCCTTTGTTTCCTCCAATTTGTTGCAGTCCAGGTTTTAGGGTTTAGGGTTTAAGATCTGTCTCTAACCATTGCCTTCTATGCACTATTTCCCTTTGTTTCTCTCAAGAGGTGAAAGGAAGATATGTGTCCAAGAGAGAACGTGCAGCTATGGCTGCTGCCTCCATCAAAAACCCTGCACCAGTACCAGCACCTCCAGTTGCTTCTTCCTCTTCAGGTTGGGCCTTTCTTTCTTCCACTCCACACCCATTTACTGTGCTTTTGTTTCATCTCTCCAAATGTCAAAACCATTCATAACCTTTATGGGATTCACCTAGCTTGTTGAAGACCGTTTTGATGACAATGGAAAATTCAGGGGGTCATGGGTTGCTGTCTCTTTTTTTCATGGTGGCTTTTGTTTGGGTAGAGATGGAAACTGCTGCTCTGAATGCAAAGCTGCCTCCTCGTATTCAACACAAATTGGACTATTATGCAAGAGAGACATCAGCCCGCAACCGTTGGCCCAAGGAACAAACAATACATCTCAAGGGCCATACCAAAGCTGTTGTTGGTGTACGCTGGTCTCCGACTCATGGTGCGCCTGTTTCAAGAAGCATGACAGCTAATTTCTTCACATCCCAGCTCTGGTGCTATGTTTACAACAATGTACTGTTCTTCATTGAGAGAGAGAGAGAGAGAGAGAGAGAGAGAGCTCTATGCAATGACCAAATTACAGACTTCTCTAAAGTTTTGATGCACAGAATGAAAGGAAGAGGCAAGAGGGGCGGACGGAGGGAGAGAGAGACAGGGTAGGACTTGAGCAGTTGGAGGGAGGTAGATAGTCTCTACCCCTATATCCATATCTGAATGCCAACTAACACCTGAAAAATAATTGTTGTTGTTGGCAGGTGCCTTGCTTGCATCAGCAGCAATGGATCACAAGGTGCAAATCTGGAATGTATGGAATGCACCAGATCAACAAGTTGCTCGCACTCTCACTTGCCATTCAGCTGCTCTCAAAGATGTTCAGTGGTCCTCCGATGGCACCTCTGTACTGAGCTGTGGATTTGATCAGACTATACAATTGAGTGACATTGAATCAGGCTCCCAGCTGAAGGTCAGGGCTTGTTGCTGCTACTTTATTGTATGCATAGGACTTCATTTCTCATACTGCAAATAGTGGTATTGAATTATGTGGAACTTGAAAAATCTCTTGCCTCATCAGTGAAACTAGTTTTCCTTACAAAACAGGTGTTTCTGGAGAATCAGTTTGTGAATGTGTTGAGGTTTCATCCATTGCAACAACAGCTCTTTCTAGCTGGAGGCTCCAAGGGCACCATCAAGCTCTGGGATCTACGAACGGGGAAGTCTGTTTGTGAATACTCAAAAGCGCTTGGTCAAGTTATGGATTTGGATTTCAGCCCTGATGGAAAGCGCTTTGTCTCCACATCTGATATTGCAAAACGCAATGCTAGTGACAAGGCCCTTGTGGTCTGGAATTTTGAGACACAAATTGCCCTCTCCAACCAAGTAGGTCTCCTTTTCTCTAGTGCCTCTTGTTTGAAGCTGAATCAGGTTCACTATACCATAAGTGACTGGGCCTAAACCCTAAACCCTTAAGACTGCTAACAGATCAGATGAATGCTGCCATGACAGGGGTATTACAAGAATTTGAATTCTTGGTATGATAGAAATATAACATATTGATTTGCTTCTACAAGAAGTTCATTCCACATTTCAAGCAGGAACAATGATTGTCTTCTTGCTTTCTTCTTGAGCGAGGTAATAAACCAACTGTGTCAGTCCTCTTGCTGTCTTATTGATTGAGCAAAGTAATGAAGCAATGTGATTTGCCGCACAGGTCTATTTGGAAGCCTACACATGCCCAAGTGTCCGTTTCCATCCTTATGAAGCAAGCTTTGTGGCACAATCAAATGCTGACTACATTGCAATATTCTCCAGCCGGCCTCCTTTCAAATTGAACAAGTATAAGAGGTTTGAGGGCCATCAAGTTGCTGGCTATCGTATCCAATGTAATTTCAGTCCTGATGGGGAGTTGCTGGTGACAGGATCTGCTGATGGCTGTGCCTACTTTTACAGTTATCGCTCATCAAAACTAATGTCAAAGCAGCAGGCTCATGATGGTGTTTGCAGTGATGTTGTGTACCATCCTACTTTACCATCAGTTGTTGCTACTTGTGGCTGGGATGGTGTTGTATCAGTGTTTGAATGAACAAGGTAAAAGACCACACTTTGCAATGTGTTAAACAAATCTCAGTTTCATCCCCCAGCTGGAATCTCATTGCTGCAACCAACTGGGTGTATAGAAAAATACCAGATTTGTAGCAGAAACCTAAAGTGCACTGCAACAAGTTAATCAAAGAAATGGGTCTTTCTTTCATTCATTCATTCAGATTGTGAGTGAAAAAGGACAAAGTTCGGACTCAAAACCTGATCACTACATGAGGGCCCCCTCAAGTTTCTGAGGGAGATTGTCATCATTGTTGTCTAGCCAGTGATGATGAACCAGAGAAGCTGTGAGTTCTGTGAGGCAAAACATAGATCGGAGGAGAGGAAGAAACTCCTACTTACTCGAGTTTTTCATAAAGCGATCTTGTTTTCACCCTGCTTGGGACCTTTCTTTCATCCCCTAATCCTCTTTCAAGCTCTAAGCTCATTGCTGTAAAGGAATGAGTTAAAAAAAAATATGGGTATAAAATGTTGAAACTTAAGATTTAATGCATATGGTTCAAAATCATTTATGACTGTAGTGCAACCAGCATCACCAGTGATCAATATTGATTAGTTGATCAAGATGAAAATTGAATCCCCTGTGAGCCACCCAACCGTGGACCAAACCTCAAAGTGAAGAAGAATATACTGCTGATCAATTTACATAAGCAGCTTTTGATGAAAAGGCTAAGTTACACAGAGGAAACAAAACCACAAAAAGTTTGGCACAAAAATCAGCCTTGTGGAAGTTCCTCATGACTTTTCCATTAATTGAATCTCCAACAAAGAGATTGTACAGCGTTTGTTTACATATGTGTTGTATGACCCAGGTTGAAGGAGGAACCTGGTGGAATCTAGATTTCTGGAGTTGGCTACTAGACAGTAGTAGTAAGTAATATAGATCTTCCCTGAGACACTTGAAGCTGGTGACCGCTCATGAGAATCTAGATCTTCCCTTAAGCACTTGAGGCTGGTGGCTCATGAGCATCAACGGGAATCGTTATTAGTATCTGGTCCTAGTTCAGCAGCAGCAGCAGCTGATCCCTGGGAATCTTATGAAGCCGATGGGAGTTTCTGATTGGGGAGTTTTTGTTGTGCTTCCACTGTTTTGATTTCTCTTCTAGGAAGCTCAATTGAAGCTTGAAGATCATGAGCATGATGATCAACAGAATTCAGCTTTTTTTTTCCTTGAAGCATTCAATTCAAGTTTTGGTTATGTACCCTCAGTATCCATTTGGATGTCTTTGGAGGATGTGAAGCTTGAAGATTGTGGTGGTGCTAGGTTGCTAGCATTGAGTAGTAGTCTGAGGGAAAGGTCCCGGAGCTCCTGTCCATCCTTCCACACACTGGAGCAATGGTGCTACCAGTTTGCCTTGGCAGATTGCATCGTAGACCTTCTCAATCTCCTGGCCTGGGGACATGGTTCTCAAGCCGGACAAAAGCTGGGTGCCAAGCTCCGCTCGGACAAACTTGTAGAGAGGGTATGTTCTGCAGTCCTGGATCCGGTTGCGCACTGGCGAGATTCCCTTGTTGTCATAAGCATCACGCACCAGGGGTAGGGCTGTGCTCAGGCGCGCCTTGAGCTCCTCCTCAAAGATGGAGATCCTGTGAAACACAGAAGTGGATTCCTGTTTCTCGTTCTTGGGGTTGGTGAGTGCATGCTCCGCCAGCACTTCCCTCAGCTTCTCCATCAGCGGGTAGGTTTGGCTAGTGGCATCATCAGCGTAGGTGAACACGGGCTGGCGGTCCACCACACGCAGCAGGTCCTTCTCACAGAAACGTGAAGGCAGCAGCTCACCATTGCTACCTGTGAAGAGAGTTTTCTTTGCCACTTGGGAGACGACTTGCTTCACTGTGGTCTGCAGAGTCTCCTCAATATGTCTTAGATCCACAGCCTGACAGAGACCCACCAAGTAAGTGGAGCTCATAAGCTTCAGAATCTCAACAGCTTCCTCTGTCTTCCTAGCTGACACGAGACCCAAAGAGTTCACATCCTGATTGTGTTGCTCAGCGCTCTGTACATGGGTTGTCACAGGATTGGCGAGGTAATTCAGCTCCGAGAGATAAGAAGCCATGGCAATCTCAGCTCCCTTCATGCCATAATCCAAGCTTGGGTTTGGTCCTCCGCTGAGATTTGAGGGCAATCCATTGTTGTAGAAGTCGTTCACAAGCTCAGAGAATTGAGCAAACATGAGCTTTCCGATTGCAGCAATTGCCAATCTCATATTGTCCATGGACACGCCGATGGGTGTTCCCTGAAAGTTTCCACCATGAAGAGCCCTGCTTCCCTGAGCATCGATGATTGGGTTGTCATTCACCGAGTTGATCTCTCTCTGGATGGAGTGTGTGGCACTGCGGATGACTTCCACCTGAGGACCAAGCCATTGTGGAGATGTGCGCAGAGCATAGCGATCTTGCTTTGGTTTCTTCAATGGGTCAGTCTCGTGCAACTTCGCAGCTGCCTTCATGTAAGAACTCCCGTCAAGGACCCATTCCATGATTGCCGCTGCTTCCATCTGCCCTGGGTGATGCTTGAGCTTGTGCGTCAAGGGATCTGTGAATTCTGGCTTCCCTTGCATCACCTCACAGAAGAGAGCTGAAAGAACTTCGCCCAAAACAACCAGGACATTGGCGTCAAAGCAAACAGTAGATGCCAAAGCTGATCCTACTGCAGTTCCATTGACGAGGGCCAAACCTTCTTTGGGTTGCAGCTCAAAGGGCTTCTCAACTCCTGCAAGCTTGAGAGCTTCCAAGGCCGAGATCTCTTCTCCATCTTCAGTGATAGCTCGGGAGTTAGGCCTGGCGGTCAAGAGTCCAGCAATGTAAGAGAGTGGGACAAGATCTCCAGAGGAACTGATGGTCCCTCGCAACGGCAACTTGGGTGTAACATGTGCATTCAGGATTTTCTCCATAGCTTCCAGAATCTCCCACCGAATGCCAGAGTAGCCTTGCATCAATGTGTTGGTACGTACCAGCATGGCTGCTCTGGCTGTGGGAGCAGGCAAGGTGTTCCCTTTGCCAGCATTTCCAAACACTCCCGCATTCAGAAACCGGATGAGCTCTCTCTGAAGCTCCACTCCCTGCTGCGTGCGGCGATGTGAAGTAGCTCCAAACCCAGTGGTGACTCCGTAGATGTCTCCACCATTCATGATCTTGTCAAGTACCCAATTGGAGCTCTCATCCACTCGGCTCTTGGCATTCTCTGCGTCCAGCACCACTCGCACTTCCGGCCTACGAGCCACTGCTGCCACTTGTGCCACTGTCAATCTCACACCCTCGATGGCAACTTCCTTCGACTCAAAGAATGTCTTCACCATGTCCTTCACCTCATCCAAATGGTTGCTTTCCATCATTGCTGCTGCCTTAGCCCAGTTCAACGGATCTGCCAACAACACTCCTCCACTAGAGGATCCACCCAGACACAGACCATCCTCCCCAAGTGCCTGATGCAGATCAGACATCAAATTCAAGCCTGTAACTGGAGCAGCAGCAGCAGCAGCAGCTTCACTCCCAACCACCATGATTCCTGATGTTACACGAGCTGTAGGTCGTGATCTAGACAAAAAGCGCTGTAGAGCAAAACTAGACGTGTAGCAGCAGAAGAAATTCTTGCAGAAAATTGAAGAAAAAAAAACTCTGGGGAGCTTGAAGAAATTCTCTCAGAAACTTGAAGAAAAACTACCACTCTTGCAAAAACCTTGAAGAGGGATTCTGACAAATTGGGTGGGAACTAGATCTCTCTTCTGGCTGTTGCAATTGCAGTTTGTCGATTGATAGCAAATGTAGCCGATGCTAGTGCGGATTTATACCACCTAGGAATCGATCTACAAACGGCGATGGACTCTCTCCATCGCCGTGGTAGTGGTGGTGTTCGCGACAGAGCGTCCGGTTCTCCTCCCCCCCGCCACCCGCCAACCGGACCGGGCCCGGGAGGTGGGCTTTCTTTGGTCAAGGGTCAAGTCCGGGAGGCTTTTGGCGTTGACGTACTGGGCTGGGTACCAGTTCCTTGACCGGCCAAAAAGAGCCCAAGAAAGGGTCATCCCCTCTTTAGACCCCACCCCAAAAAATAAAAATAAAGGGGGGGGGGTAAACCCACCTATACCAGCCTCCCTCAAATTAATTTGTTTTTAATTATTTTAATTATTTTTTAAATATTTTTTTCTATTTTTTTGAGACTTTGGATTTTGGACTTCTTTAAAGTGCCATTTCTTTTGACTTGTTCCCTTTTTGTTTCATTTAAAAAGGTGGAGGGGGGGGGGGGGGGGGGGGTTGGCAACAAAATGCTAAGGGAAATTTGATGGGTCCAAGTTAACCCAGGGTTAGGGTGTGCTGGTGGGTTTAGGGCCAGTACACCATAAAGGATGGATGGATGAATGGATGGGTGGATGGATAGTAAGTGGTCGAGAAACAGTTTTCTGTTCGGTTCCAGTTTCCCACCTAACCATTGTGGTCACCTCAGTTTGCCATTCTTTTTACTACCTACCTACCTACGAGTGAAAATTAAATAATCCTTAAAATAATGAAACGAATTTTCGTGAAAATAAAATCATCAAAATTATTGCACTCTATAAATCTGAAAATTTTAAATTCCTCATATAAAAATACCATAGTAGATCATGAAAAATAATAATAATTTCAAACTTAAGAAATTAATTTTTTTTTTTTCGGAAATAAAAAATAAAATTGAAAAATCAATGTGAAAGCTAACACTAGGCTACAGTAGTGCAAACCTACTTCTCCTTGGAAAACCTACTTGTTTTCAGAAGGTAGGGATTGGGTTACCAAGGTTAAACCAGATATTAACTCAGTTGAGTGTTTTCATCACAACAGAGTTATAACCCACATCCATCCAGTGGATGGTGTGCTACTGGGTTGCTGGTTCACGCTGGCCAACTTTGACTAGTGTTTTGTTTTTGTTTTTTTTTTGGGGGGGGTGAAATTTCGCCAAATTTTGACCTTAAAATATATGATTTCAACCTATGCAAAACATTTTCCATGAAAAAAATGGCCCAAATTTGCCTAATTTTTTTTAATTTTTTTTTCTAGATGGTTAGATTTTTATGATAAGTTCCAGTAGATAGCCAAGAATATAGAAGGATTCTTTTTTAATCCTTACTTTCATATTTAGTCTGTAGCCAAATCTGGCTAAATTGTCTTATGGATGATTGTCACTTCTGCTAAATGACACCCTTTTTCCTTTGATATACACCTAAATGGGTATAGAGGGAAGACAAATTCCACAATAATTCCATCTATGAGAGCCTCTTCACCTTGTGGCTATTGAGCTCTCCCTTGACAAGGGTGAGCTCTTTACAAGTTCCAAAGGCACAAATGGGACCAACTTCATGGGTTATTTTGATTTCAATTGGGACCGAGTTCTTCATGGGTTACCCTATTGTGATTTCAATTGGGACCAAGTTCTTCATGGGTTACCCTATTGTGATTTCAATTGGGACCAAGTTCTTCATGGTGACCCTATTGTGATTTCATTAGGGACCAAGTTCTTATTGTGATTTCAATTGGGACCGAGTTCTTTGTGGGTTATCATGGTTTCAATTGTGAAATGTGAAGGTGATCGTCAAACATACATACACGTTATGTAAAGCACATTGGTAGGTGGTATATGGATGGACTTTTTAAAAGTGGGTTATTGTGATCAATTGTGAAAAAAAGTGGATGGATGGGGGACATCAAAGAATATGTGTGTGTGTGTGTGTTTTTGTTTGTTTGTTTGTGTGTTTGTTTTTTTCTTTTCTTTTGAAAAAAACTAAACTTGTAGAAAGTTGTGCCTTTCAACTCTTGCTTGGCAAACTTAAGGATTTTCTTGCTTTCTAGAAAACTAGAAGTCTACAACATGATTGCTTTATTTTAATGAGAGGGCCCAAATAAAGGATTGCATTTTCTGGTCACCTCACTAGCCCCAACTCCCACATGAGGGAAAGGAAAAAAAAAAGGAAGGGGGGTTTGATGATCACTTTACTTGGTAACCTTATGGAAAGTTGGTTTTTTTTTTTTTTTTTAATACTTTGTTTACTTAAACCTCATTGCAAAAAAGATTTATGGTCACTTTTTACATAATTAGCTATTTGAAAAAAAAAAAAAAAAAACCCTTAAACCCAAAACCCACTTTTAATCTACTTTGCATTTAAAAGAGGAATTGGTCAATTGCTAATTATTGAGCTTTTTTTTCTCTTTTTTGTTGTTGTTCTTTTGAACTTTAGAAGCTGCACTTAACTTTAACAATGAAGCACAAGAAGACTCCAGGGCCCAGGTGGGGTGGTTCTTTTTAGATTTGACTAAAAAAGAGGAACTAGAAGGAAACCCCCCCCTCCCCAACCAACTTCTTATAATTTGTCACTAGATTTAGTGGTAGGTAGCTGGGCACCACATTAAAAAAAATTTAATAGAAAAAGAAAGGAATTTTTTTGAAGGCATCCAATAATTTGAGCTTTGTGCAAGTTTGACCAAACCCTAAAATATTTTCTTGGTCGATTGGTGACAAAGTGAAAAATTGATAGTTGGCCAATAATTTCTTGAGTTTTGAGGAAAAGGGAATTGAAATAGTATTGTTCCAACTTCAAACCCATGAGTAGGTGTTCCTTGTGATGTTCCCCTTGATGATAAATAGAGTACCATTTGTTCTCATCATCTCCCATTATGTTTCTTTAAATTGACCTATACACTTGTTTCCAATAGTAACATATATTCATCCCATATTCTCTCTCTCTCTCAAACACACACACACATACATAAAATGGTTCATGTGTGCTTTGTATGTAAGTGTGGTGGTGAGGTAAACCTAAAATTTTGTCCCATGTTGTGGTGAACCCATGATCAACAAAACCCGTTGCAATAGACTTACTATCAAGCTTTGTAGGCACCCCACCCAATAACTATTGCTTAAAACCTAAGCTTGTTAGGAGTTTTGGGCTTGTGTCACACAAATCCTTTTAAAGATATATTTGTGGTTCGGTTTGATCTTGTAAACTAAATGGAAAATCTAAAATGTAAATACAAATGAGAACCCTAATTTTGACACATTACATGGTAGTTAGAGGCAAGCTCATGTCACTTCAACGAATGGAACGACCTTGGTGATTTTTCTCTTCCATTTTTCAAGGTAAAAAATTCCTGGGCAATTTCACACAAGGTGATCCCTCCCCGTCCCCCAGGGGGGAATTATGGTGAAAAATACGTCGGTAAGGTCCCAAAGTGGGACCAAAATTCACCATAACTTCCACATATGTTACACTCCTTCAAATTGTGGGTGGGTCCTCATTTGTTATGTTGGGGAAGGCCTTGCTATTAAGTTAGGGCATTGTGCCCTGGGGACCGAGGAGGAATACCTTATACATTCCACCCTTGTCTTCCCAGGACGTAATGCCTTGTACATTCCACCTTAGCTTGGAATGTCATGAGACCTTAGGATTTCTTAGTAAAATACAACTATTGCACTCACCCACCAATTAGTTATTTTTCAAAAATTATTTGCTAATTATCTAAATTTTAATTATTATTCAAATTTTAATAATTATAAGCTAATTATTTAAAACTTAACTTACATACTTACTATATAGGCTCCCTTTCATTTCCACATGGATTTGCTTTGTTTCCTTTTTCTAAGTGCCCATCTTTCTAACAAGTTTCAGTTGCTTAGTCTTTTGGCTTGTCTGTTTCCCAACTAAACTATACTCCCCCAAGTTTCATGTTTCATTGCTCCAATTAAAAAAAGTTACATTTATATTTTCTTAATTGCATAGAAAATGGAAAAAGGTTGTTCTTGAACCAAGTGCAAAATGAAAAAAAATTAGTGAATACAAGGTTTTAGATTGCCTCTTATTGAAGCCAAAGTCTTTGAGCAAATCTAGAAAAAGGGTTTTTCACACTTGATCAGCGGGCAAGAACGGCCAGTTTCAGCATAATAGGGCATCAAATGCGTAACTGGGAATGAAATTTTACAAAAGGAAAGAACTGGGACCCAAACTATTCTCCATAGTAAATTAATTCCTTGTGAGTTGCCTTAATGTAGTAGGGTTATGCTTTAGCTTCTAACAAAATGCAAGTAAACCATATCCAAGATTTCAAAGTGTCTTTGTTAAAAAAAAAACCATCATTCCAGGGTAGTTAAGAGAAACCTCCCAACTTCTCACTTCACGGAGCCATGATGAAATTCTTTGAAGAGTTGTTTATTAACCGAACTACAAACATGGTACATTTCAAATGCCCATTTGTCAACTAATTGATTAATTTTAAGGATTCCATGTTGAAATAATGTAATAGTCCTGAAATTTTCAAAAGATTCTTTATTTTCCTTCACACCAAAAAAACAAAAAAACATGTCCTTTGAAAAAAACATTCTTGAAAATTTCGCCATTTTTACAATGAATATAATTAGTGTTGAAGCTACCAAGGTAGTATGGTATACCCCAACTCAATTCCTCTTTTGTTTGTTCACACTTTAGAGACATGTATGGCGCAAATAACAATGTGCGGGGTCATGGAGTACCTTCTCTTACAAGTAGGTGATGAAAATTCTCAAAATTCTCTCCATGAGAACTAGCAACCACAAAGTTCGTAAACGATGTTTAACATCCTCCATGAAAGTTTGATAGAAAGCTCTACCGATCACTCTAATGAGACATGACCCAATGTGGAAAATTGGTGACATGACAACATTAGAAACATGTGTGCCTATTTATTACCAATGCGATTGGTTTCGGGATACATTAGTAACCCCTAAGGAACACCTACTCAGAAGGTGACCAATGTTTTATAAATGAGTCCAAAGTCAAGACTAGAAAAGCTCAAATCCGGGCAATGGCATTCCCAAAATAATTCAGTCATAAGGTATATAGTCTAGTATCCTTCTTTGAAAATGTGATCTAATTGGCACAATTTGTTAGCCTTACAAACATCGGAATCCTTTTGAGACAATTTGGAAGGCATCTACTCTTACTAGGGTGAGGGGCACTTTCTAGCATAAGGTAGTCATATTGAGGTTTATAATAGTATTTTAGAAGAGTGTCTTAGCCCATTAAGGATGTCCAATTTTCATGTTAAGTTGAATGTAAAAATTTGAAAAAAGAAAATTGGAAGCTATTTATTCCAAAAAATCAATAGAATTATGTTAACCAACTTGTTAACATTGAATCATAGGCCAGAGGAAATTGGCATGTTTGTTTGCCAAATTAGTTTTGAATGTGAAACTTCTCAACAACAATTGCGTGTTTTCAAAACATTATATCAACAATGGGAAAGTGTGGATTGGGTTATGTACCACTTCAAATAGTTCCACCCATACTTTGTACGCCATTGCTTCCTTTCAATTGCCTTTAGTGTTTTCAATTATTTTGCATGATTGCAAGCTCCATTGCCCTCTAAAAAGCTTTTGTATTGGCCTTTTGCATCCACTTGCACCTCTAGCAATCTTTATCACATCCAATGTAGAGTAATTAGTTTTTTCCCAAACCCTCACTAGCCTTTTCTTTTACAAAAAGATTTCGTCACAAGATTATGCTTCATTTTTGGTTTATTATTAGATTTGGCTAAATCTTTTTAAGATGCTTTGCCATGTTTTCCTATGGATGCTTGTCACTTAGGCTACAATAGAAGATTATTAGAAAAACACTAATCCTCACCCATAAAAATGAGAAATGGGATAGAATAAGGTGGTTTAAATTAATGTTGTGTGTGTATATGGTTTAGGAGTTACACTCCATGTAAGTGTAAATGCCAAAATGAAATTTATTATGGCAAAGTGTATAAGGTTTGTTTGTATCCATGTAAATGTAGAACACAAAACACATGTAAATGTAAAATTGTGTAAATATATTTTAAGTTATGTAAAACAACGTAAAAACATGTCACTTGTATTTGGGGGGAAGGGGAGTGGAAGGGAGAAATTTTTCAAATTGTTTTTGGTAATGGGCCAATCAAAGTGGCCCATTACCACACAAAAAAAACCTTTATAAAATTTGTGCTTGTGGATGCACCAAAACCAATTAAATTAATTAATATGAAAATAATAATAAGTATCCAAGTTCTTGTAAATGCCTAGGCCAAAAATGATGATGAACAAAGTTATTAATAGAAAATGTAGAAAGTTTGGGCATGCAAACTCCACTTTCAAGTGATTTACATGTCACATATAGAACTATGAACACTTACACACACAACAATTGTTTAAATGTAGTCTACTAGGCCAACCATTATACCCAAACAATTAAGAATATCACAATATCTTTGTAACTTCAACACATGTTTTTTTACATGTTTGACGTATGGTCAAGAACTTCTAATAAACATTTTTGATATTTATGCAATTTTTTCAAAAGGGCAATAATTTTCAAGGCTACAATATAGAATAGAAATATAATTTCTTCAATTGAAAAATAATTAAATCAATAATGGACAATGGAGCAAATTGAAAAATTGATCAACTTGTGTTGCTCCTAGGTTGAATTAAAATGATGTTAGAAAACATGGAGAAATTACAATGAGTTTTCATAATTGTGACAAAAGGTAAAAGAGGTATTAGATTTATCATAAATCATCATAAGAATCAAGCAATTTTCCAAAATTTTCTAAAAGGATAACAAGTTAAAAAATTTATTTTGCAAGAGACATAGATTGGAACATATTTTATTGTGTTGGAAAGGCCCTCAAAATTGAAGCATATGTAGTGTAAATTATATTTAGTACTTAAGTGGAAAAAGTGGAGGAATTCTACTAAGAATTAGAAATATGGGGTGTTTTTCTTAAAGTAGGTCATTTTTTTTACGACATGTAAATGTGATGCAATGATGTTGTTTAAAGACAAGTTGTAATTTATAATATAAAAAGTAAATTTGAAAATGGTAACATGTTTTGGTATGATTTGAAATTATGACAATTTTTCAAAACGAAAAATAAAATCTGTGCACTTTCAAAAATTCATATTTATTCAAATTTCATTGTGAATTTTTTAAAAACATATTGGGGCAACTATAAATAAAATAAATAAAATGTTTCGAAATATTTCATTTGAAAATTCCTCTTTATGAAAACATGTTTTTCTGGAAAAAGTACCTTAAAAGGACAATAGTCTTAAATGCAAAGTAAACACATTGATTTGTTATATGTCGTTTGGACCCTTGAGCACTAAAAACTCAATAAAAGTGGGAGTTACAAAACCAAATTCCAATGCACACAAAAAATGACAAACATTTGATATTTTGATTGATTGAGTTGTTCCATCCATATGTTTTTAAATGCCCATTTTATCATTGTTTTACCAAATAGGTAAAAGGAAGGTTGTTAAAAGTACACACATGCAATTCCTTCCCAAACATAAATTATAAGTGTTTAATTGCCTACATGCCAAGGTTGCCAAAAAGGAAATCCTTTAGGATGTATTAGGACATCCTACAACATCCCTCCTTTTTTAAAATCAAAGTTCTAATGGTTCAGATTTTCCTCATGGTTAATGTTCTTAACATCGTTTCAACACATTAGCATGATGTTAGGCATCATTTGTAACATGTCAAGGCTTTTTTCCTCAATCTTAGTGCCTTTAGCACTCTTAGGGCATTGGACAATGAGTCATGAACATCGACTAATGCCTATTCAACACTCTTAACTCATTAAAAACACACATAAACATTAAGGACCCTTTGAATTTGCTTGTTATTTTTAAAGCCCGTACGTTCCTTTCACATTGGACAACATGTTGAAAGCATTTGAGGGTGCTAACATTTCTTGGTTATGTTTCATGGCAAATGAACATAGCATACCAAATCAATGATGGGTAAAGTGGCAACAACATTGGTTATCAAACCAATGTTTATTAGGAGTTAAAAGTAGTTAGAGCATTTATTGTGACCGTGTTTTCGGTGACAATTAAGGAAGTCTTGGCAAAGGGGAAAGAGAATTCAAAAAATATAGTGCATTGAATTGGGGAAGAATAGGGGAACTGTGGAGAGCTTTTAGTAGTTTTATGGCAAAGAAGAAAACAAGAGTCTATTGGGCAGCAGAGAGGTAAGTAACACACTTGGGGCTTGTAAACATGAAAACTATTGTAATGTCTTTAATTATAGATAGGAAATTCTATTAGTAATGCATTATTAGTAGTAAATGATAAATTATTGTTAAGGAAATGTGTCTATCTATTGTGTATGAATTGTGTTTGTATGAAATGTACAATTATTTTGTATGAACTCACCACAAAGATGCAATTTGTGCCTTAGTTATTTCGGGTATGTGGTACTTGATATAATTGGGAAGGTCAAGAACCTAATAACATTGCATATTTAATTAAGGAGGGTAAAAATGTATGTTAACATTTGTTTGCCATGTTGGGGAAATGATGAATTAAATTCTTCAATGTGAAAAGAAAACGTGGATATGAAATGAAAATTGTTTAATTGTACATGGGAATTTACTTCTATGAAGATATTGGTTATGGAATTGTTTTAAGAAAAAAATTGAAAATTGTGTATGGAGTAAAAAGAGAAAATAAGTGTTAATATGTATGTTTCCTACATTATTTCCATACGGATTAGGTGCTCCTAAAATGACATCCCAAAAAATAAAAGTTTCCATAGAAGCTCATGTGAAATATCTCATGAATTTAGATGATAAAAAGCATGGGTTTGCTAAACACCATTATTCATTTTTCAAGTTATAATCATTCAACATAGACAAATTTGTTTGGGTGTAAAATTAACTATATCAAGAGAATCATTTGTGAAAGAATTTCAACTTTTGAATAAATTCAATAAATTGATTTTAATGATATCATTGAAAACCCAAAATTAGCATTTAGCAAACCAAACATAAAAAGCTTATTACATCACCTTAAAACATCTAGTAGACATGTATTAGCTTTTGGTAGTAGTTGAGCTATGCAAAGAAAATAAGTTTTCAATACGCTACATTTTTTGGGCACACCTACTCTATTTTTTACACTTAACCTTGCATATGTGCATCATCCACTTGTCAATTTACTTAGTGGGAAAAATATGAATCTAGATTTATTTTAATGAAAATTTACCAAATAGGCATGAAAGATGCAAATTAATAGCCATGAACCCAAAGGCACAAGCTATTTTTGCTCATATTGTAGTAGATGCAACTTTTACTTATTTATTATGTGTTAATAAAAAAAACACGTGAAATTGAAGAAAAAAAATTGTAGAATTCTTGGACATATTCAAACATACTATGGATGCTATGAAACAACTTTGAATAGTTCATTACATATACATATATTATTATGGAATGCAAATGCCACTAATTCAAATGAACTTGTGCAAAAATTAAAGAATGATGATGAATTTAAAGTTGATTTATTAAAGTATTTGGACAATATCATAAGCCAAAATATGCTTAATTGCAACCCAAAAATTAAAAATTAAAATTAATGAATATATGGGCCAACAAGGCATTCATCCATGTTCAACAAGACCTCTTGATGTGAATGATAAATTTCAATATTCAATTTCAACAAGATTTTCACAAATTAATGAATGTTTGTAATTGACATAAATGTAATCTTGCATGTTACAAAAATAATAAATATTTTAAAAAATCAATTGTGTAGATACGTAGTCCCCTAAACTTTAATACAAGAAACACATTTTGAACATGAATCTAGACTTCTACATATAAAAAGAAACGATAAGTGGTTAAATAACACTAATCCATGGGTTATGAATGCTTGTTGTTGTAATCATGACTTAAAATTTATAACTGTTTTTGGAAAAGATAGCAAGGTATTCATTTACTACATAACGAATTATGTTACAAAAACAACAAATTACACTTCACATAAATATTCATTAATAAAAGTTGGAGTTCAAAAGATTGAAGAAATGTATTCGAAAACCAATTCAAATGACCATTTAAAGAAAAGCCATCGTTTGATCATACAATCATTAAATACAATTAGTTCCCAACAATAAATGTCTTCAACAAGAGCTATTAGTTATTTAATGAAGCTCCCTAACCATATAACAAATGTTTATTTTTCTACTATACCTTGGTATAGTTTATCTATGTGAGTTCTTGAACATGAAAAACCATTAGATCATGACATATATGAAGATGACAAAACATATGAATTTTTCAATATAGATAAAGATGTAAATACTTCAACATATATATTTCACAATTTCCAAATAAATTACCAAAATAGACCAAATGATTTTTTTTAAAATTCCCTTTATGAAAGTTTTAGTATTTATTTCAAGTTAAATAGTATGCAATACCATCAATTTTTGGAAAGCCATCCACAAATACACACATATACACTTCACAAATATAATATCCCTTGAATTCCAATTATACAAGGTTATAAAATACCATCACCCAAAAATGAACTTGAAAATTATGCTCATGTTATTTGCATTTTGTTCACACCTTGGAAAACTTACATAGATATAAAGAAATCAATAAATACTTTGTGGATGAAAAATTTAAATGTTGTTTACCCAAAAAATTCATCTTTTAATAAATGTGTTATTAAAAACATTGGAATACTACATGAATGTAAAGAATCAAAAGATGCTAATAGAATGATGAGACAAAGTGAAAACGAGTGCCAATATGAAAAAGAACATATATATAACTTCATAAATCCCCTTCACAATAAAAGTGTTAATGATTACAATGATGATATTGAAATATGTATCATGAAAACTAATGATGGCAATGCAAATAAAAAATCAAATTTCAAATCAAATCTAATACTTGACATTGAATATTATATGTGTCATGTAAGTAAACAAAAATATTTGATTGACATATCAAAACTACTTTTGAACATGCATAAAAATGATGTACATGATCATATAAATGAACCATATGATAAGATAGTTAAATTCGTAAAAAATAAAAAATAAATAGTATCAAATATTGAAATCACTTCATAAGATTCATTCAAATGTAGAACTTCAATCAAACAATGATAACTTGAACCTTAATCTCATCATAACACATATGAAAAGTAAAAAATACGAAAAAAATACTTTGTTTATAAATGCAAGAATGAAAATATTAACCTTACAGACCAATGCAAGGGGGAAAATGGTTTTTTGGACATGGTCACTGATATTCATAATCCTCTTTCATCAAAGTTAACCAATTTTCATAATTCAATTATTATATATGAAGTGCTTATTAAATTCAATTTGAATGATTTACAAATTAAAACATCTAATGAGTTCATATTTGACCTTCTATCTAGTGATTTTAAAGGAAAAATAATTATATATATTATATATATATAGGTGGTGTTGCTTGAAATGGGAAAAGTCAAATTATCAAAGCTATAAGTGCATATTTTCGCAAAAAAACATTCACATGACATGTTAAAAATTTCAGCTTTCACTGCAAATGTAGCTTTGTTAATAGGTGGATCAACAATCCATTCTTGATAGGTTTATCAATTGATGGAAATATTGATTCTCAAACTTTTAAAAAAAAATGAAGATTTGTCAAATTTTCATTATTTGATTATTGATGAAGTATCAATGGTGGGATGTACCATGACCGAAATACATCTCAAATTACAAAAGTTAAAATCTTCACCACTTCAACCTTTTGGTGGATTAAATATTATGTTTTTAGGAGACTTCATGCAATTCCCACCTATAAGTGACACACCCTTTGATACATCTAATACCAAACCTCCATTAACTTTCATAAAAAAATCATTTGAAAATTTTATGGGAAAACTATGTAATGCCAAATAAAATCATTTTGAGACAACAAATGTAGCAAAGTGAAGACATTCAATATGCTCAATTGCTCAATAATTTACAAGTTTTTTTTTATTGAAGATGATTTCTCATTATTCAAATCTCATTTTCTATCAAAATTACAAATTAATTTACTTGAATGCCCTTGGAATGAAGCTACATACATTCTTCCTCAAAATGAATTAAAAGACATGATTAATCACAACATGATTGAATATCATTCAAAAAAAAAAGAATTATATATGTTATACAATTGTTGCCAAGGATACATATAAAAACAAACCTTTATGTGAAGACATACAATTCAACATAATACAATGTGTTTCAAGCTCTAATAACAATAATTTATATCCATTCTTAAAACAATACAAATGCATGAAGGTTGTGCTCATAGAGAATTTATATCCTAAATTTGGGCTCATAAATGGGACCATAGGCATAGTTTGTGAAATTGTGATGGATGATTCTATCAAAGTAAAAAAAATCAACTTTCATAGAACCTCATTTGTATGTAGCTATAGATTTCAATACAATCTACGTTTATTACTAATCATTTTGATTTAAAAGACATAAATATCAATGGTTTTGTTTAAAATGTCATTCCCATAATTCCTATATCTCAAATTTTCAATTATCAATATGACATGGATGGAGCTGAACATGTTTTAAAATTTTCTATTAAGCAAAAAAATTCCATTAAATTCAGCTTTTTGTTCAACAAATTATAATGCACAAGGCCAAACTTTTGACAAACTTATTGTTAATTTGTATGAACCACTAGACCACATGGCATTTACAATGCACAACATATATGTGATTCTTTCATGTTTACAAGCAATTGAAGGGCTTGTAATTCTACGAGATATTCAAATTGAAGATATTCAAAATATCAATTTTCGAGAAGGTGAAATGAAATACATGAATCCACCAAAAAATTTGAAAGTCCAAAAAAAATAAAAATCTTCCATGATTCCATAATCAAACATATTCAAAATACATCATTCGTGAATAAAAAACAATAATCCTCATGTAAAGAAAAAAGAAAAAGAACATTGATTGCTCAACATTTGCTCAACCAAATAACAAAGATCAATATTGGCATGAAGACTTATTCCTATTTAAAATCAATGAAAAAACATTGAAAGATAATACAACACGGTTAAAATCACAACATATCGATGCTACAATGAAGATGGTATTCAAGACAAAATTACAACATCAAGGATATGAATCTCATCAATATTCAATATATTATGAAAGTAGAAGGTTTGAAAACAAATGCCTCCAATATCTACACATAAACATGAACCACTTGATTTTAGCAGCATTAAACCCTTCAAACACATATATGCCATGTATTTTGCATGATTCAAAAACCCCACATGATAAGATACTTTGTGCAAATACAAGATGAATATCAATAACTTGAACTATACTTATACAAATGTAATGCAACAACCGAATAAATCATCATGTGACTTATTTGTTATTGTGTATGCTACTAACATTGCATTTAACATAAACGTGAAAAAATTCAAAATATGTAGTCTCTAAAATGAGGCAACATTTTTAAATTGCTTAAATGCAAACTATATATCTCATTTTCCAAAAGTTTGATATATGTCAAATATTCTTTCCAAAATGATACATTGAAAGTGTTGGAGCCCCATCATAAAGAAGGTTATCCTTTGACTTCCCCACTTTAGTTAGTTTTAAGAAAATTTCCCATTCAAATTATTTTGTCCACAAATATTTTGCACTATGTGTATTCATATCTAGGTATTAGGTAGAAACATTGACATTATTATGTCTTGTTTTGTATCCCATGTAGGTAATAAAAAAACCCTAGGAAAAATTGGGCAAGAGGAACATTGATGTCAAAGCTCAAGAGTCGAAGTGTAATCAAAAAGTGAGAAATTTTCTTGCCTTGGATTTTCGACATATTTTGTTTACATTTGTTGTTTTCTAACCAACAACTCATTCATGTGATTAATTGCATGTGAGGATCACTTCAAAAGAAAATGTGCCCAACAAAGTTTTGGTTATAAGAAATGTCATTGCTTTTTTTTTTTATAGGAGTCAAAAGAAAAATAAAAATGGATGAAAATAACTAGTGATTCTACTATGGATGAATTCCTCCACACGCATTCTCCATTTCACCTGCCAAGTGGCCAACACGTCAGCGACTCATGTCACGTCCTTACTTAAACTCCAAGGGATTACGCGTGTCACAATTCACCACGCGTCGATTGTCCACAACGGCCATACTGTCATACTTCACACGTGTCGGCAGCTGGGGTCTCGATTCTTTTGGCCCCTCGAATCTGGCCTCTTGCGCGCACGCTCTTCCTGCCGTTTCGAGCGCGAGCGCGCGTCCTTCGTCTTCGTCCGTGCATGATCATCGTCGCAGCATATCTTCCGCGCAAATTTTTTACATAAATTTGCAGAGATCATATATGTGTCAACAAGTATAGCAGCTATCAGAAAGCTCGAAAACTTTGGTAACTAGTTTTTTTTCTTTTTGGGTTGAGGGTGGATTTTTACTCCATTGGTGCGAACGTAGCTGGATGAAAAGAAGTGCTGCTTCATGATCTTCCTTTTGTGTCGCTAGTCAAGCAGAGATTTGAGAAGTTCGAGAGATTCATAGTCTTGCAAAGAACATTTTTCGTGTGTGTGTGACCCACTTGGATTGATTTTTCTTTTCTTCTTTCTGAGAAGTGAAGATCAATTGATAAGACGCAATCTCTTTAGAGAAGGTGAGAATTTTGAGAGCGAGAGAGAGGTCTTCTTGGTTACGAGGAGAGTGTAAGAATGGCGTCGGAGTCGGATAAGAGCGGGCAAACAAATGATGCAGCGCTGGAATCTATAGCGCAGGCAAGAGGTGCAGTGCAGGAGCAAGGTTTCTCGATCTTGAGAGCAGCTCAGGAACGGTACCAAGCTGCTAAGAACGCCACGGCGCGAAGGAGCCAGGAGACTGCGGATTCTGTGGGGTCTGCTAAAGATCAGACCGCGAAATCTGCGGGCCAAACCAAAGATGCAACTGCGGAGAGTACCAAAGAAGGCACACAGCAGACGGTAGGAGACACATGGGAAGGTACCAAGCAGACTGTGTTTGATTACGGGAGCGCTGCAGCGGACAAGGCATCTGATACTTGGGATGCAACCAGGCAGAAAGCAAGCGATATAACTGGAGCTGCGAAGAAGCAGAATGATCAGGTGAAGGGAAGCAACACGGGAGAAACATTGGATTCCACAAATCAGACAGCAGCAGGAGCTGCTCAACAGGATAAGAAGACTGTTGAGGAAGATGGAGCAGCAGCAAATCTACCAGAGCAGGGAGTTGGTGATGGCAGGGCGTAGCTTAGGATGATGTGAAGCATATGCACAGAGATGCACCATCACTTGCCAAGGGGCAAGCTGCTACTGCAACCTCAGATGCACAGGAACAGACCCCTGCTCATGAGTAGCAGCAGACCCAGGATCTTGTTTTTCCTGGATCATAAATAAACTCATCACTACCTGATTGGAATTGCCAATTCCAGCGAGTGCATCTATTGATATTAATGTCATGTTATTGCAGATCATACTCTGATCATTAGTTGGAATCAGCCATTCCAGCGGGTGCCTCCAACTAGGTTTTTATCATGTATGTAAATTTTAGGATGAGAAGAGCTCATTCCACAGACATAGCTGTTCTTGCAGTATCCGATAATGTTTTCGTCATGTATGCAAATTTTAAGATAGAGAAAAGCTCATTGCACATCTAGCTTTTCTTGCAACAACAATGATTTGAGAAAAGCTTATTCCACTTGCATAGCTGTTCTTCTTGCAACAGCAATGACTAGTCATCAATTAGCCCCCTTTAACTTAGCTACTACTCCAGTGTCTAAAATTCATGTTTGACAATAAAATCTCTGATTGAGCATCTAGTAGAAATGTTCTGAAAAACTGCACAAACTCATCACTCTATTGCATGATAATGTCAATAACAAACAATCACAAAAATGCTTGAAACAAAAGCCTTGCTATCAGATGAAGATTAGACATATCATCAAAAGTACTGCAAACTTCCCCTTCAATCAACCTGAATTAGTGGGACAATCACACTCACAGAGAGATGCCTTACTAATGAAATTATATAGATTTCAGATCTTAACACATCAACAAACAGGGAAAAGAAAAAATTCAACCCTAAAGAACAGAAGGTGAAACAAAAACTGAAAAGTGGACTTAACAATAGTGACAGTCACACTCATTCAGAGAATATTCGACAGCAACATGGAGTAGATGCAGAATAACATTGCATTAACCATAACACCAATTTCTTCAGCCAGGAGCCAGATGCATAATAACAATGCATTGATCATAACACAAATTTCTTCAGCCAGGAGCAGATGCATAATACACAATTCATAAATCATAACACCAATTTCTTCAGCCATATGTTTGCACACGGCAATACACAAAGTTATGTACATCACAGGAGAGAGAGACAGAGACAGAGACAATGTATACTGAAAAATTGAACTAGGATATAGTGACACTCTTGGCTAGATTGCGAGGTTGATCCACATTGAAGCCTCGTAGCACTGTAAGATGATATGCCAGTAGCTGCACAGCAATGGGAAAACAGGACCTCACTTTCAGATTTTTCAAAACAACATTTTCAAAACCTTGATGAAGTTGCAGAGAAATCTCCACAACAACAATTAAAGGTAACACGAGAATGAGTGCAGTCATAACCTCATGAGAGTAGCTCACAAAGTGACAAACCATCACCTTCATCACGAACAACAGTGATGAGCTGCCATGACTACCCACCGAGTTCATCAGCTCCCAACAGTGGGTGTAGATAAGCATATAACAATCTACCCAAAAACTTGGGCAAACCATTATACACAATCTGTGTCCTGAGTTTCTGTTGCCTTTCTGGAAGCAATGGGAAGACTCAGACGTGATGTTGGCTAGAACTCAAGAGACATTGCTAATCAAAAACGTACATCACCCTCCCTCAAAAGACAAACCCAGAGATGAGTCATATGGAGACATGCCTGAAATGGAACAATGTTGATGATGGGTTGAAGGCAATCCTGGAGCTGAGGTACTTCAATAAAACGGTAGCCACCATTGGGACACATTAGGTTTGCATCTCCCTTAGTACACATCACTATAAGCCGGCCCTTCCGAGCTTGCAATTGCTGTATGACTGACTGCTGCTTGCTGCACCCACACATCCACTCAACAATCCATAAGCTGCAATGCATTTCCAACATATGTTGATGCTAGAACTACTTACCACATAAACAGAAATTTTGTGTGCAAGATAAAATGTGAAACTGCTTTCATTTCTCACCTGCAAGTTGCATCACGGGTGGCAATGACAATTATAGGGAGGTTCTCATCAACCAGTGCCAGAGGACCATGCTTCATCTCCCCGGCTAAGATGCCTTCACTGTGCATAAGTGCCACTTCCTTCACCTTGAGTGCCCCTTCCAAAGCTGTTGCATAGTTATATCCTCGTCCAAACACCAGCAAAGATTGCTCCTCCATCAATTCCTTTGCAAGCTCTTTCATGTCATTGTCCAATTTCAAGACCTCCCTCACTTTGTCTGTACATTCAATTCCATCCAAATACATGCCAGCACACTTGTAAATCTCATGGAAGAATACAGAAACCTAACACCACAGTGATTGCACATTCATTCATTTGTGAGTCTTACGGGCCAAAGTTGAAATGGGCATTTACTTGGGAGGTTGATGAGATCATCAATGATTGCCTCTCGCCGGTTACAGCTAGATAAAGTATCATCCCCAAGTGCTAATGCCATCATTGTCATTGCTGCTATCTGGCTTGTATATGCCTGTGGTCCATGATGTCACTCAGTGGATCAGAATAAAACAAAGAAAATGTAACACACACACTGACAACCTAATCTTGATCATCAGATCCACTATAACAGCAGCATCGGAATCCAGAGTCATCACTAGACTGGGGACTAGAACTACAAAGACCAAGATCAAATGTCCATAAGATTGTAGAGAAAACTCCAAAATAACATTGTAGCAGTTCCAGCAAAACTGGAACAACCACAACAAAGTTGAATGCAGCCATAACTTACCAGTGACGCCAAAACATATTAGACCATCACCTTTATCATGAATAGCAGTGACTAGCTGCCATGACTCCCGAGTGACTTCATCAGCTCGCAAGGGTGGGTGTTGATGAGTAAAACATTTGGCACAAAATTTGCTTCCTGAGTCTTTGTTACATTTCCAGAAGCAATGCAAATGACATATACAATTGAAGTACCTTGGTGCTTGCAACGCCAATTTCACACCCAGCATTGATGTGCACTCCACAATGTGTGCCTCTGGCTATGGCACTGCCCACAGTGTTGGTCACACCCACACATAAAGCACCAAAAGACTTTGCATACTCCAACGCCTCGAGGGTATCAGCAGTTTCCCCTGATTGGCTAACAAAAATTGCAGTATCCTCTCGATACACAGGACCCCGCCGGTCAAGCAAATCACTTGCCAACTCCATTGTCACAGGAACTCCTGAGTTCATGTAACCACAGTAACCCCCTCTATCATGATACAAGATGCATTGAGGATAACAGAAAACACAATCTAGCAACCCACAGCAAAAGCTCCATCTGGTGTTTAAACGGACCAACTAACAAAAAAATTGATGATACACTGAATGGCCTCCATCCAAGAGAAATCAACATTCTCACCAGAAAGTTCTTCAACAAGTGCTCGGGTAGCTAGTCCTGCGTAATAACTAGTGCCACATCCAATGAAAAGAATTCGTCGGCTTCGGCGAATTGTTTTCAAGTGGTCCTTGAGGCCACCCAAAAGTACGCCCTTAACCTTTGAACCTCCATGTATCAGTCGACCTCTCATTGTCGTTGTCAAAGACTCTGGCTGCTCATGAATCTCTTTCTGAAACAGCATCCAAGTCCTATCTTGAGGAACAACCAAACAGTCTAGATACCTAATCAAGGAGAAAGTGAGGCTAAAATTGGTACATTGAATGCTCAGCAATGGATACCTGCATGTAGTGTTCATAGTTCCCCTTCTGGATCTGCTCAACCTCCACTGCCAATGTAGAGAGAGCACGCTCAACAGATGGTGGTCTTGGCATACCCCGTGAGTTCTGGATTTTTTCACGTTCAAACTTGAAGATGGAGGCTGACCCATTCTGATTTGACCAAATCCAAGATGCAAGATTGGGTCAAAAGCAGAACCCATGACAAAATTATCTTGCTTTGTTCATATCTAAATTGGGTCACTTTTACTTCCTGCTGGATTTGTTTTGGAACTACAGACAGTTATTTGACAGATCATTAATGTGTGGTCCTTCTACAAAAGCAGGGATGTCATCAATTTCATCAGGATCCTTGCATGGCAGGAGATACGTACCCTGACATGCACAACTTCATTATCCTCAATAACCATGACCTTCTTGGTGTGCTCCACCATGGCACTAGCATCACTGGCAAGGAAGAATTCCTTGGGCTTTCCATCTTTGGCTAGTGTCAGCTCACTTGATACAAAAGCCCCTCTCTTGTTCTCCTCCCCACACTCCTGTTCATCAATCCAATTTTCCTCAATGATGTTTGATAAAAAAATTTAACAAAAAACTGGGAGAAAAAGAGGGGGTCTACAGGAAATTGCAATGACGGAAAGAAAAAAACAGTTGTTCATGTGCTTATTTGCATGCATTACCTTCACACCAAGTAGCAAAGGACTGCCACACTTGCAGGCCACAAGTTCATTGGGATAGTGGGAGCTTTTGAAAATGAGAGCATATGCACCCTCTATCTGCCGCATGACCTCCATCACAACCTGGCTAAATTTCACAGCCTCTCCACCTAGAGCCCACAAATCACCTTGATTAGCTCTTAGGGTTGGGGACCAGTTCTTGAATCAATGGAACCAAATCTCTTCACAAAAGATGAGGACAACAAGGAAGCCCTGCTAGCAATCCAGGATTTCAAGTATATCATCATTCAATCAGAGGCTAAACCACCTATAACCAAATCAGTCGCTGCATGGCAGGTACCTGTTTGGTGCAGTCAATGCACACTTGACCAGACACAGTTTCACTATTTGCATCTTTGAAAAACCATACTTAATCTTCATCCTGACATTTGGTGGCACAAATACACAGCAGATGGGTTGCTGCACACACACAGGTGCCCCATCCACAGGACCAATAGCTGTGTGGTAATGTTTTTCAGGGTCTACCTCTTAAGAACAAGAAAAACCCACCTGCACTGGATTCGGTCTCAGCAGTTAAGGAGTCATATACAAATTTAGCGAGCTTAGGTATGACCTCCGTGTCAGTATCTGACTCAAACACAAAACCATGGCGTACAAGTGTTTCTTTCAGAACCTACATCAAAGATGGAAACACCAGATCTCAATGTAAGAACTTCAGCAATTTTCAAAGTTGCATGGAGTGAGTGAGAAGAACCCTAATGACAAGAATTTACAAAACCTTCAGGAGGAGAGGTGCCTAAGTAAAAATTGGTTTTGCAGAGATCATTTTGACTTGCCATGAAATTGGTGATGATGCCATTGTGAACAACAAGGAACTCATGACCTTCACCAGAAGACTGTGGGTGTCCATTTCTTGGTGACGGCGGCCCATGTGTTGCCCATCTTGTATGTGCAATTCCAGTATGACTCATAAACAAGAACTCAAGGTTCAAGTCTGTGGCATCCACCTCTGTTTTGCTCAATTTCACACCACCATTATCACATCATCATAATCTCATTGACACACAACAAGCTGCCTTGTTTGTCTGCAAAACTAACTTCAGTCACCAGTAAACTCAGCAAATAAACATGGCGTCAAAGGCTGAGAGATGTCAAGCCTAATTTGCAATGCAGTGATCTTATGCCCTATGCAGAAAAAGGGCTCAACAAATTCATTCCCTTCATCAGAATCAAGGTCTGCAAGAAATCCTGGGCATGATGGGTGCAGATCCTTATGGTGGCTATGCAGACAAAGGATCCAACACCTTGTTCTCTTCTTTGAAATAGAGGTCTGCAAGCAATCCTGGGAATACTCTATGGGCGCAAGGAGGTAAAGGCATCTTTGCACTATAGTGAACAACAATAATATATGTAGAAGGGCCAAAGGCACAAAAGTGCAAATATCCAAACAGAGTGAGGGAATCTCATTATGGAGACAAGTCCTTATGGTAGCTATACAGGCAAAGGAAATAACGCATTATTCTCTACTTTGAAATCGAGGTCTGCAAGAAATCCTGGGAAAACTATGGGTGCAAGTGATTATGGCTGTGTAGGTGAAAGGATTCAGCAATTTGTTCTCTTCTTTAAAATCAAGGTCTGCGAGCAATCCTGGGGCGAGAAGATGGGTGCAAGGTAAGCATGCAGAAGAAAAATCCGTGAGAAGAAGTTCTGTCTACCACATACCTTGGTAAACACTTGTGACAAGCTTCTCGATCTTGCCTTCCTCACGAAACACCAAGGGCGGAAGTCCTTGTCCTCCACCCTTCTTCACATCAACATGATGATGGTCATCATTGTCGGAGTCGATGGAAATCCCAGCTGAATCATACCCACGATACTCAAGCCTCCTCAACCCATTGAACAGAACTTCCAAAATATGCCGCCGCTCCCTGGGAACATTGCAGTTTATGTAGGCAAAAATCCCACACATACTTGCCGCCTCTTCTGTCCTTTGAAATCCTCAGCAACGAAAAAAATTTAGGGTTTGAGACACCAACGCAAGTCTTCAAGAAGCCCAAAACCCACCCACCAAAAAAAGTCTCTCGAAAGAGACGAAGATTTCCAACTCCCACACGTACACTAATCTCTCTCTCTCTCTCTCTCTCTCTCTCTCTCACACACACACACACACACACACACTCCCACCACCTCTATTTCTTTTCTTTTCTTGTGATTCAAAGAAAATCAAAGCATCTGTGTATTGTTTCTAGCCGCGTCTGACTAAAGATAATGTGTCACAAGGATGGCATTAGTGGCAACTATGGGGTTGAGACACGTGCAGTGAAGACTGACTTGCAAGTCGCAGATGAGAAGAGAAAAACAAACTAGCATTTTGTCAAATGCACATGAACAAACTAGGATCTCGTGACTGTAGATCTGTTGCAGGAAAGTTTGTTTGTAGCAGCGACTTAACTTACAACAAATGGAAATGTCGTTGTTGCTTCTTATGAATCACAAAAGCAAGTTGCAAACTAATTTGTCAATACCAATGATGGGCGGGGTGGGGAAGAGGGGGGCGGCGCGCCGGGGGGGGGGGGGGGGGGGGGGACCATGAAGAAAGTCCATTGTCAAATTGGGAAGCAAGGAAGGAAGAAGCAGGAAAAGAGGAGATAGAGAGAGAGAGGTAGAGAGCCTGGGTGCCAGGTTTCAAAGTCCAAGGATCGCTCAACAGAGCCACTTGACGCTGCAAAACAAGGAGGTGGGTCCTCCTCCTCCTACTCCTACTCCTACTCCTCCTCCTCTTCTTCTTCCAAGTATCCTTCTGTGATCTTTGGAATTTCTACGAATTTTTTTTGCTTGGGATCGGTTTTGACAATTCTAATATCATCCCAATTTTTCAAGTAGAAATGCTCTTTCTCACTTGTTTGTTTGTTTGTTTGCTTGCTTGCTTGCTTGCTTTCTTTTTTGTGTCAAGAGAATTCCAATGCAAATACAATTACAAACAAACAAGGGTCATTGCTCATTACCTAACCCCCCCCCCCCCCCCTTATGGCAATTTCAAACTAGCAATAGTTAAAATAGAAAATGTTCCACGAAGCTCCTATATTAAAATAACAAGGGGTGTGTCACAATGTGGCCTTCCCATTTACACTATAACTTAGTTTTAAGGCAAAAGAATAATTATGGAAACTCAAATATTCCACCATGCAAAAACATAATCTTCAAAAAATCCTCTAAAAGAAACCAAAATCCTTCAAGATATTATAACTCTGTAACTAATCTCAAGTTTCAACACAAGCCAAAATATCATCTTTCAAAAATCCTCATATGAAAATCGACCTATTACCTTGGGGCCAAAATCCTTTAAGCTACAATACTCTATAATGAATCTAAACACAATAGGCAAGGCCAACAAAATGAACTCATAGTTTACACAATGTAACACCAGCTGAGCACTAGTTGAATATATGGGGGGGGGCGAGGGGGAAGACCAAATGAAAACTAATTTTACTCTTCATAGTCTCTCTCCCTTACAAGAGGGCCAATTTCACATGGAACTTTTGTCTCCAAACTTTTCCTTTCAAATTTGTGATTGATTGATTGATTTTTGTGCATAGATGCCAATCTATTTGTTTGGGTGGTTATTTGTTGGATTGTTGTGTACGAAGAAGTGAATAGTGTATGTTTGGTGTGTGTGTGTGTGTGTTTGTTTAAGCTTGAGGTGATCATCTCTTCCATTTTGTACTTGATGTTTTTGGGTCAAATTTTCTCCTCAGTGTATCATTCATCATCACCTCATAAACTTTTTTCTACATGCAACATCATCATCTTGTATATTACATCATTGGTTGGATTATGGATATGTTGCCTTTTCTTTTCTACACACTTGAATGGTGATCATCTATGTTTCTTCTCAACAACAATAGATTGTACATTGATTTTTAAAAGATTGTATGTACATAAGTTCCCCCCAAGTGAACTATTACCTCCATTGGTACCACCCAAGGATGATAGGTGCAATGGCCTTTTCATAGATAAGGAATTCAACATCGTCAAGGGATGTTTTTTTCATTTGGATTGCTTAGTTTTTCCTTTTATGGTCTTTTTTTTTTCCCTCTCTCCATCTTGAGTTGGTTTTTTGCTTTGTTGTTTTTCATGTTCATCTTTGTCTGGTTCAGATTTCATCTTTGTTTTCATCTTGATGCAACAAGCCTTTTGATCTTGGGTCTTTTTTGTCTATCTTCTTTTTCAGCTTTTCTTTGTATTGGCTCAACCTGAGAAATGTTTGATTTGGACTCAGATGCAAACCCTGAGAAGGGAGAGACATCTCATTGATGTAGTCTTCATGTGCTCCAATGCTTCTTCTTTTTTCAACTTTCTGATGTAGCCAAAGTGATGATCATCCATAAGAAGATTTAGCCAAATTTGGCTACAAGATAAATATGAAATAATTTACAAAAATATATATCCTTTGATATTCTGGCCACTTGAACCATGTAGATGGTGATTTTCTTAAATTTTTGTCAAGTTCTGGCTATTGAAAATCTCAAAAAATACTTGACTTCAACACTTTTAATTTGTAGTTTCACTTTTTGTTGGCTATATATACAACCAGCAAAAGAAAGGCTGATTTGGTCCTACATGTTGAGGAATGTTCACCATGTGTTAATGTGAACTGTTAGTTCATTTTTTGAGAACTTCATGAAACATCTCCTTTTCAAAATGGTGCCACTCTGAGTACATTTTTTGGGGAATTTCACAAAAAGAATCATATTTTTAAGTGTCAGCAAAAGGAGTTCACTTTTTGAGAGTTTCACCAAATAGCTCTTACTTTAACTGGTGCCACTTGGAGTTCAATTTGTGTGCTAAGTTGAACTAGCACCTACAAACAATGGGTGCCTTCACTTTCTTGACTCAGGCCTCTTAAAGGCTATATTGAACCTGAGAAATGTTTAATTTGGACTCAGAGGTAAACCCTGGTTTAGTCTTAGGCCTCTTGGAGTCCATAATTTTTAACCCATGAAATGTTGAATTTGAACTAAAGAGAGAGACTTTTGTGGTCCAATACCTTAATTCCTTGACAACTCAACAATAATTATAATATTTTCAGAAAATTTTGCAGAAAAAATCAAATAACAAAATATTGTGAAAGGAAAATGTTGAATTTTCAAGAATATTCTGTTTGTTGAAATGATTATTTCAAAATTAACTAGTTATTTGAGAAACATGTGTCAAAGCTATCAAGTTATAATAATATATACATTGTTTAGAAGCAACCAAACAAATCAGCACTTTTTTCTTCCATGTTACCAACAATTGTAGGTGTTGGTCCATTTCTAAAGCTCATTTTTTGATGGGAGCTTCATGAACATTTTCAATTTTGACAAATACCATTCAAATTTCCTTTTTGGAGAACTTCAAGGAGTATCTCCTATTTTGAGTAAGTGTTGTTGGTTTGAACTTTGAACTTGCCACAAAGGACAACCAATTGGCCACTTTGGTGTTTCTTTTGTTTTCACCTTAGTCTCATTACTACCCAAGGTCTTTGGATTTTACCTCACGTTTATGATTTTCTCTTGTTTTCTTGCAAGTGTACAACCTCATCTTAGAATCCTTTTTTTTTTTTTTGGGTTTTTGTCTTCATCTCATTGCTGTGAAGTGAGCCCCTTTTGCTTTTTGCTCTTGTTTTTTTTCCTTTTCTAGCAAGTGGTGTGCATATCTTTGGCTATAATGATTCCTTCTTTAGAGATACAATTGGAGGAGGAAGGGAAAACCTTTGCAAATTCTAGGAAAGAAGAAACATTAGGTGATGAAGCAAATGTTTTTTTTTCTCTCAATACTTCTATGGAAAGTGTTAAGCAAGGGAAAGCCTTGAAGAAGAGGAGGAAAATGAGTGAGTAGTTGATTAGGTACTTCTTCACAACCATTTAAATCCAACAGCTTCCACTATTAAAATTGGAAAAATTCTTGGAGAGGGGACATTTGAAACTGTGAATGAAGCAAATTGGTTGGGTACCAAGTTCATAGTGAAATTTTTCACAACGGGCAATGTTGGTGAGTTGCAAAGGGAGATGGCCATTTTTTCACAACTTTCACATCCAAGCATCATTCCTTTGATAGGGTTTTTTTAGGAGTGACAATGAGAGCATGATTGTGATGGAATTAATGGATTAGCACTTGGATAGTCTCATGGATTCTCGGATGTGGAAAGTATTATTGCCACCTTTCACCAAAGAGGAAACATTGACATTATTAGTTAGATTGCAAGGGGTATGGTGTACAAAGCTCCATAATTTGGACCTTGGGCACTTTATTGACACAAAGATGTTTACTGAATTGTGGGTACCATAGCCTATAAAGCATCACAAGCATAGAACCTAGACTAATTTGTTGAGACTAATTTAACTCCTATGGTAGCCAATGGATAATCGATAAAATCGTTCCTAGATTTTATTTTGCTAAGGCAATTGTGTACAATTTTGTTGTGACTTGTGTTGAGATCCATACAAGAGAACCTCTTTTGAAGGACGTGTCAAAAATTCCAATTCCATTTGTTGTGATAATGGAATGCAACCTAATTTACCTCCTTGCCTACACCTAGAAGATTTCATTTAATGTTGTTAGGATGGTGGTCCCACCACAAAGCTTGAATTCAATCAAATTGTCTAAAGTTTTCTAGTCTAGCAAATGTTGGACAAATTGTTCGAAAAAGTTGTTTTTAGTTGTCAAAATAAAAGTTTTCAAACTTTAGACACCTATTATAAAATTTGCTTGGGTTCTTCATTTGGCCTACCTATGTAGTTGTTAATCTTCCATACTCCCCATGGTAATTTTGTTAATTATTTTCATTCTTCAAGAGATTTCATATTTTTATTATCTATTTTAAGGTAGTTTTTTTAAATATATATATTAAAGTTGAAATATTATGCCTTAATGATTTGTCATTATTAAAAACCAAATTTTCAAAATATTTAATCAATGTTGAAAACAACCCCACTAAGGAGAAATATACAAAGGTGCTAGTATAAATAATAATCATGATAATTGTTATAATGTAACTTGCAATTAGTAGAATTACCAATGTTCAACCGATTCATAACCTTTCAATCATGCTACTTAAGATTATTGAAGCTTGTCATAAATTCAAATGTGTGGGATTCAATAAGAAACACACTAGTAATTCCACTTAAGACTTAAAAAGTATTCAACCTTGCTTGAATTTTGAAAAATCTCATTGAATTTATTTTTTAATGGTTCAAAGTTCAAACCATAGTTGGGCACATACAAGTATGTTAAGTGTGTATACTTATATTGGTAATGATATTGCAAAATATGCCTAATAAAGTTTGTTAACATTGTATGCACTATGGGCCATACATGTATTCATTCATGTTGTCATTTTCATGGACTTAAATTGATACCCTACTCGTGTCATTTTGATTTGGCGAAACTTTGATTAGAAAAAAATGGTTTTTATCCAAGATTCATGGTGACGCCCATCATCTAACATAGGCCTATCACCAAATGTTCATTTATTGCAAAAATGAATTTATCATAAAACTTAAAAAACTTCATAAGCATTGTTAACCTTGCCTATGACCAAACATTTACATGTGAATGATTAGGTTTCCAATTTTTCAAAATATAATCAAGGAAATGATTTGTATGTTTGACCATAGGTGTGTTTGTGAACATATATTCACACAAAGAGGGCCACTTTAAAGTGTGATATTGTTTGTTAATGAGAAGCGAGCTGAACACAAAAATGAAAAGAAATAAATGTCAATATGCAAAGGTTATAACATGGGAATATTTATAGTGTTTGGTTATGGGAATAATGTGGGTCCATTTGATAAAAACTCAAGTTTGGTGTGGAGACATATAGGTAGGTGATGGGGGTTTGTGTGTCATATTAAATAACATATAATTGACAAAAAATGTAACAACCCTAATTATATAATTTTGCACAAAATGGTATCCTTAATTAAAACATTGCTATAATCCAAAAGATCTTCAAATCAACACATTAATTGGGCGCCACCGGGGGGAGCTTCCAAATTCCCATCATTTTTGGGCACATTGCATTCCTCCCAAAATATAAATACCAATATTGTAAGGTTTGGGGCAACTTTGGGTACAAATGAAATTCAAAATTTTAATTATATTCTTCTTGTTCTTTCCACATGTCAAAACTCTCCAAGTAGTGTATAAGAGGAGCACCAATCCTTCTTAGACCTCCTAGGTTCTAATATTACATGTTGAGGTGCAAAGATGAAAGTCACGACTTAGATGAGAAAAAAACATGTTAAAGTATTAAAGATTAAATATCAAAGTTGAATTAAAACATCATAAATCAAATCAAACTTCATAGTACTGAAAATATGATAAAATCAACATAAATCAGACCTACATCATTAGAAGAAATCTTGTAATATGTAACCATTCAATTTGCAATTACATGTGACTCCATATAACTACCTATCATTTGCAACTCTATTTTATTTTTTTACAACTAGTCATTGTCTTTTAGATTTTACAACTATTTTTTGACTATGGTGTGACTATTAAATTACACATCCTTCCATAATGATTAGTTTCTTGAAATTTTCATTCAAGAATAGGCTCCTTTGTTCATTTAGTGCAAAATTAGTTACAATTTGGTCACTTACTATGGTGTGTTTATATAGTTACTAATGTACATTAGGGTTTTGTGAACTACATTAAGAGTATATCATATAGATTTTATTCAAGGTATATTAAACATATATTTGACCATATTATCGGCATATTGGATTAAGAAAAAATCATTTTGATTTTGTATGGTTCATTTAAAAATACACCATCTTTATTAAGGTATGAATAAATTATAATAACAAAGACATATGAATATGATATAATTGTTGCATTAAACGAGCATTAATTATCCTGCAAATAATTCATTAGTTAATATAAAATACGAATTAAATATATTTATTTCATCATTTAATTACATTTAAACTAATACCAATTAATTAAATAATCAATTTTTATTTATTAGTTACTTTTAAAAATTGATTAATTAGATATTAAATCATAAATTGATACAATAATTATTCATATTAATTAATTGAAATATGATATAATAGTTAATTAACTAAAAATTACTTTACTTCTATGAACAAATCAACAATTTTATAAATAAATAACATGTATTGAATATCTATCAATCAGTTTTCTTTTCAATAATTTACTAAACATTCTTTAATATTTAGCTATTATGAAATAAATAATTCTTTAGATAATTTAATTAATTCTGGAATATATGATTAGTTTTGAAATATCTCAATGACTTGATTTAGGTAGTTAATCAAGAGTTATGGTTAATAGTTAATGAGTATTAATTAATAAATATTTAATCAGCAATGAATAATAATAATAATTTTCACAAATTAGATTGTCTGGTTACTATTAATGATTAGTTAAACTGATTAATTTTCTCTTAATAAATAAATAAAATTCACAATATATATTATTTCTAGTACTTAATTTTTAATTATATAATTTATTTATTAATTTATTGATATTTATTAAACTAGGTGATGGTTAACATTTGTTAATCAAGAATTATGTTTAATAGCTTAAATCATTAATTAGATGTTAAATAATTTATTATTATTTATTGAATTATTATTATGAACCAATTGATTAATTGTATGAAAACATGAAAGAATAAGGATCAATGTTAATTCTAAAATTATTAAAATAATTAAATAGTATTATGTAATGAGTAGTTTTGTAAGCGGGTGGGTCGGTACATAATTAATTGTTTATTTCTTACGTATTTAGTTGTATAATTTACAAAACTAAAAAAAAATACAAAACTTGTGGAATAATCATTTTTAGTTGCAATTGAATTTGTGACTAAGGTGCAAGTAAAAGGTTTGACCTATATGATTTGTCTTTTAATGTCATCCTACAGAGTATATAAAGGAGATGCCTTCTCTTTGAATTTCTAATTAAAACTTATGTGCCATTTGGGATGAACTCAAAGAAGTTTAACCCCTAAAAACAAAACATAAAATAAAATAAAAGTCTTTACATGACAATTTTTTAACTCGCCTACTTTTCTACCTTTCTATCTTCCTACCTATTTACTTACCTTCCTACCTAAGTAGCTAGGTGGGTAAGTAAATAAGTAATTTAGGTAGGTATTTTTTTATGCACATAATTGTACCTACCTACCCACCTATGTAAGTAATTATTTTATTTTGTTTTGTTTCCAAAATTCAATCTATGTGCCACATGGCAACTTTTAATTGTGCCACTTTTCACAATATAAATACATATAAATTGAATAATCATAATGGATGGTTGAGGTCAAGATTTCAGTAAACATTTAATTTTCATAAAAAATAATTCCAAATGCCACATGTCAGTGTTTCCTTTGTCCAAATGTCATCATGTAAATAGTTGAAATTGGACCATGTTGATTTTTCTTCATTATATATTACAAAAAATCATATGTTAAAAAATCCAAATTTTGCCATGTGTCAAAATCTGATTAGAGTATGTGTTAAAATCTATGGCCATCCGTAATGGATGGCTTAAATTAATAGATTATAAAAAATTGCCCAAAAACTATTATGTTGACAAATGGCAACCAATGATAAGGTTATTTACTAGTTGCAAAAGAATGGTTAGTAATTGCAAATCTTATACATTAATCGAATGATGGAAGTGTATATGTTGACCATATATTTCATCCATGGGAAATGTGCTAGCATCATGCTAAGTCATCATTTGCAACTAAAGGTTCTATGCGACTTCACTTATGCAACTAATGGTATTTTTAATTACAAACTTGATTGCAATTGTTTATTAGTCATAAATTGTACTCACAAATTGACGTTTTTTATTAGTGCATGTATTCAAAGAATAATCAGAATAGTAAAATTCAAGGGTGAAACATGAAGGGTAAACAAGGAAGGTTAAAATTGAAATTTTGAAGAGTTTCTAAAATACGATTGGGTTCATTTGATGTAGTTCCTAGATATCACTCCGGGTATCCCAAAACAATTAAAGCTTTAAGAAACCATAGTTTTATTTACACACCAATAAGCTACACATAAATAACATACTATAACTTAGTTTGGGATGATTTCAAGGACTTTTATGTTCTCATTACATTTTCAAAGGAACTAGACACATATGCACTTGATACATACCTAAACCTTGCACATTTTCTTGATTCTTGGGCTAGATTATTTTTTAAAAAACTAATTATTTTTTATAAGGCAAAAATGCACACCTCCAACATGCTATAGGTTGGGGTTGGGGGAATCTAAATCATAATGATGTTGAATGTGCCTTTCTTGAGGTGAATTGGCTTGTGAGATCAACCACCATAAAACAAGGAGAATGTTTTGCCTCCTTTCAAACCAAAACCAGAAAAAAAAAACCAACAAAAGGTTAATAAATACCACTTAACCATGAAAGAAAACAAATGGACCAATGAAGTTTTGAAATAGGTTGTGGATGTAGCTCAAATGGAAAAACCCCATTGAAAAATGTAAATATACATTGAAACATACCCCTTATTCTTTGTTTAATCACTTAAATGGTAAAACACAATTTAGGAAACATGAGCCAACTAGTGTGCTAACAAAGGAAGAATTTCATGCTATTGTTGTTTGGAATTTGGTCATATAAGAAATCATACCCTCAATTATCTTACAATAGCTAAAGATGAAAGTCATAGAAGTAATTCAAACCAAGCCTACACCTTTTCAAAAATAAGGTGCCAAGGAATAACTTATGGTATTGGTTTAAACATTGACATTTTAAACTAAACATTCATCAAGGTAAAGGGATTGAATATTAATTGAACACAAGGACTGATTACATACTTATATTAAAGATCTTACAACAATTTACAATCCATGTACAAAAAATATAATATGGTATAAATCACACATGGAACTCAAACGATGGATCTAAGTAGGCAAGCAATTAAATGCTAGGGTTTTAGCTAAACAAGGGTCACACCAAGTATACAAAACAATACTTAAAAATTCAAGGACTGGTTAACTTTCAAATATGTTGTTAATTAAAATATAAGATTTGTACCAAGGTTTTATATCTTCAAGTGAGAAAAGGCTATGTGATGACTATGTATGAACTCTATAAACCAAATACATGTATAGTTATATAAACAAAACATGGATGCTCAATTTCCTTTTTAAAAAATGATTTTTTTTTTCAAGCGGTCAACACTAATGGAATTTCCCTAACCAATAGGCACTTGTTGGTTTAAATGAGCATAAATTTCATGTAACTCCAAAGACAATTGAACAAACATAGGAATTTGGGCTAAACATGATGACTTTACCTTCACATACATCCCATGCACTTCATGATGATGCACTCCCAAGTTCCTTGGTAGACCCACTTGAGGGTCTAACTATGCGAAAATGCGAAAGGAGTTGGAACTTGGAGCCGCTCCCAACTTCCAACACTAAAAGGGGTGAAAGGGGTGTGCTAGAAGTTCCAGGATTAGACTAGGAAGAGGGACAAACTACTTAGTTACTCGGTCTTGGATCCAAAACCAACCACAAGTTGGTTAGAACTCATTTTGCGCCCTTTTGGTGATGGGACTAGCCACGGGTGACCTTGGACCCACTTGACTCACCACGGCTTGGACTCGAGGGAAGCCTCCACCTTCCCCCATATAGTATTCTCTATAGCTCGCTGCGGGGGCTACATCCAAATGGCATTTTTTCCTGGGACTCCCAAGGGGGAGTCCCGGAACTATCCCAAGTTAGACTCTCGGGACTTTGGGCATCCATAACTTCTTGCTCATATCTTTGATTGGGATGAGGTCTGAAGCAATCTTGTAACTCTCTTCAAGAGCTTTTCAACGCAATGTTGCACTCCTTCTGCAGACGTTGGGATCAGGTCAATTCCCAACTTTTATTGGTCAGGAGTCAAACTGCCAGTTTGACTCCGGGCCCTTTTTTTGCCCATAACTTGGGCTTTAGATGTCCAAATGGTTCATGCGAGGCTATTTTGGACATCTACTTCAAGACCTTTCCAACGGTGTAAAGAACACTTCCATGCAAGGTTTTTTGACCCCTGCAATCAAGCTCTGAATTTTTGAAAGACCCAGAGGACTCCAAGTTCTCATTTTTGGGAGTGTGAGTTTCATCCTCACATTTAACCCAAAGTGGAGTTGCGACAAATTTCATGTAACTCCAAAGACAATTGAACAAACATAGGAATTTGGGCTAAACATGATGACTTTAGCTTCATATACATCCCATGCACTTCAACCTTTAAATGTGACTTGTTTCAAACTTTTTAAAACAAGTTTCAAGAAAAGAAAAATAGTGTAGTCACTAAGAAGAATCATGTCATTGGAAACTAAATTGCCCGGTGTTGCAACCCTAACTTTGGGTTCACGACCAAGGCAAAGGGGTTGCAAAGGTGTGCGCCAAGAGAAAGCCCGGGAGTCACATCACATACTCTCGGGAGTGTAGGACAGTGTGAAGGAGTAAACCCTCACACTCCCAAGCCAACTCCCATTTTGGGAGATGGAGTCCCGTTGGACTCCCAAAACTTTAGAGAGCGCTTTCAAGGGTCAAAATTCAAAATCTTGTGGCGTTGTTTATATTATTAGAAAGATCTTGGAACATAGATGTTTAAAATGGGCTTGCATTGCTCATTTGAACATCTGAAACACAAGTTATGGCCAAAAGAAGGGTCGTGAGTCAAATTGCCAATTTGACTTCCGACCAGAGAAAGTTAGGAATCGACCAGATTTACTTGTCTACATATGGTGTGTGATATATTTTTGGAAAGCTCTCGACAAGGGCTACAAATTTGCTTGAGATCGCATCTCGATCAGAGGTTTTCTCGCAAAGTTATGAGGCTCCAAAGTTGTCAGAGACCCAACCTTGACAATTTCGGGACAAAAAGCCATTTGGATGTGGGCCCCATGGATAGGTGCAGAGTATACTATAAGGGGGAAGGTGGTGGCTTCCCCCAAGTCCGGGCCGTGATGAGTCTTGTGTGTCCGTGTTGCCTGTGGTTCGTCCTAGCACCAAAAATGTTCCAACCTATGCACTAAGCACCTTGTGTGGGTTTTGTGCAGGCCCGTGTGAGTGAGTGAAGCTTGTCAACTCTTCTTAATCCCATCCCAGAGCTCCAACACACCCCTCTACCCTTCAAAGTGTTATGAACCAAGGAGCATGCCCCAACTCCTCCTTCTTCCACTGCTTTTTACTTAGACTCACATTTGAATCTTTCAAAGAGTTGGGAGTGCATCACTACAATTAGAGCTAAAAAAATTTGATATACAACTATGCTACAATTGTCCCATGAAATATGAATAATCCATAAATAAAATGGCATGTTAAAAAAATTAGGAAGTTGTATTATAATTTCAATTGATTGCAAAATGGATATCTATATAATAAAATGGACACACTATAAATACAGTTGTAGTCAACCATGTTTGATTTTGTTGACAAATTATATTTTAATAACAAATGATAACTATATTACAATTTGGATACATGTAACACCCAATCAATGATTATTTTGTAATTAATGTATTACCTTTACACATATGATCATGCCATATGTATGCATTTTCATCACCCATTAAATATAACACTTTTAACTTGTTTGTAATTAGTTATCAACTATGATTCTTGTTGATATAACTAATTGTGCCATTAGGTTGTCATTATATAAGTATTACTTTTCTACTATTTTATGACTATTATTCTATTGTCTTAGGATTAATTTTCCATGATGGTGCAATCCACAACATCATATCACCCTACAAATTTGTCAAACCATAATATTCATTAAAGGTGACATTTTACTTCTGAAATGATTTTTTTTAAAGGTGTATATTGTATCACAAATTCAATTAGGGTGTACATATGGATCTACCTTTATATACCTCAATGTTTCATACCCTAAACATTTAATTTCCTAATTAATAAAGGTTGATCATTTCAAACCAATCATGGGCCTATGCTTATTATAAAAAAATTCAAGATGAATTATAAAGGATAATTCTTTTCCTTCTAACAACTAACATATAGTAAAAATGTGAACCAAAGTAACCAAATTAGCCAAGTCAACATGTGGACAATTATATGCAACTATATTTCAATTTGAAATTTCGAATATGAAATTTGGGAAGAAACCATTGAAGTAAATGTCACATGGTAGTAATTCAACATATCTCCCCCTTTGCATTAATGACCTTCATGCACCCATGAGGAGGTCTTTTTCTCTAAAAAAATTGTGATTTTTTTTTTAATGATGTAATTATCGTATCATGTGCTAGGTAGTTAAAACAATTTGTTTTTTTGGTTTAAAAGTATAAAAGAAAGGTTACATTACAAGTTATTTTGTTTATTTAGAAAACTTGGAGGTTGAAGGTTCTTATTCTTCTTCTTGGAGGTTTTTTGTTTTTGTTTTTATTCATGGAGATTAAAGGTTATTGGTTTTGGAAGTTGAAGGTCCATGATTTATCTTTTGTGACATGCTTATTTTCATACATGTAAAAAAATGAAAATCTTTCATTTATTTAAGAAGTTGATTTGTATAATGTAACTTATAATGATGAAAGGAATATGTGAAGGGTTGAATTTTTTTTAATGAGAATCATGTACTTTTTGTTTATGTGTTTGAGCATTCGAATTTTTGAAATGGAAGGTGGAGTTGAAATAAAACTAGGTTGTTCAAACACACATGTTATTTTTGTGCATTTATGATGATTTTTTTTTTTGTGTTATAGGGTTGAACTTCAACAATTTGAATCCATCAAAAATAAGGTTGTCCATACAAGGAATTTTTTTTCAAAAATAAAGTGTTGATTTTGCTTGAAAAATATAAATTTGAATAGAAGACCATGCACCTATGATGTTGTATAAGTTGGTTAAGTTGCTAATAACTATGTCGTTGAATGTGTGGTTTGTTTTGTAATAATCCAAACCAATACATGCCAAAAACAATTTCCAAAATAACAAAGGTATTGTGAATTCTAACCTCAATATTCAAATATGTAATGCAATTTATTTTGAAATCCATGATTATATGCAAGTGTAATTAATTGTAGTTTCATTTGTATCAATGTTAGTGATAAATTAGTTTATCAATGGCATTGTAATTGTAAACTAGTTTTAGTTAAGTTGAAAGGATGCACATTTAGATGTCTTTTGTATTACAGTGTTATGCACGTTGCATTTTAGTGATAAAGAAGTTTTTGTTAGTGGCATTGCAATTATAAACTAATTTTATTTGAGTTGAAAGGATGGACATTTATGTCTATTACATTACAATGTTACATATATGTTATTAATTTCATTGCGCATGTGACATTGAATATCATAACATGATAGATTTTAGTTAAACAAAGTGAAATGAAAACTTATGGCTTAGGTTCCATTTTAACAAAAATAAAATAAAACATTAATATGTAGAAATAGATTGTTTTATATGATAATATTTGATTATTGTGGTTCATCATCTTTGTGATAACCTTTGGTTTAGGAAGAAAACAAATTTTGTTATATAAATTTGAAAATATATTGAGATTTAAAATCAAATTTTATTTCAATAATAACATCTTTAAAATAATTTATAATGCATTTTTCAACCTTGAATGTTAATGCATACAATTTTAGTTCCACTTCATATTTATAAATAATGATGGAATGCAATATTGCATTATTTATCATAATTGGGACAATGATAATGTTTGTGTAAGGTTTGCAAATTTGCACTACAAGTTGTAATTTAATTGTTGAATATTATCAAAATCAATTACATTGGAACCCATAATTAACAAGTTGCAAAAGACATCAATAAACTCCGTTTGTCAATGGATGAATGAAAGATCATGCAAACATTAGGTTTACTGATGGATGAATGAAAATTCATGCAACATTAGAATTCTCAATGGATGAACAAAAATCACAAAAACATTAGGTTCTTCAATGGATGAACTTGTTTAATAATTATTCCACAATAACCACTTAGTTTCCATTTGCAATTTGGGGATGTTGCACTCACACACAAACACTACCTTGTGCCAATGTGAGTTGTCACATAGTTGCCAAGTAGTTTCAACCATTAATGTGTTTCCACCACATTCATAATTACAAAGGAGTTACAATGGAAATCATTGATGGATGGATGAATGAAAAACAACATCAACATGATGTTATAATAGTAGTTACAAATGGTTGCATTGAAGTTGCACAAGAATTGTTCCTACATAGTTGCAATTGAGTTGCATGAGTTGCATACACATATGGTTCCACATATGGTGAATTGTGTTCGTTACAACACATGTGCAACTTGTTCAATAACATTCATGTCGTAAAAACATGTTAAGTTACAATGAAGTTGAAAATGGTCATTGCATGTAAAAAACTGTTGCAAGGCCAATTACAAATCACCTTATATTTCATAGTGAATATTTAATAATAGTTAACAAAAACTAATAAGATTAATTTAATAGGATAAACAAAGTTTGAACCAAACATTGATGAAGAATAATATAATGTTAGGGTTTAGAGTTATGAAGATTTGGCCTCTTAACTTGAAGGCCATGGAAGAGAAAATAAGCCCTTACAACTTGTATACAATGTGAATAGGGAAGAAGATAATGATTCCATATCAAATGAAAAAGATGAAACTATATTATGGGAAAGACATTATGCTACAACATAGTTCATCAATATAACAACAATAAAAAACATTATAGGTAATGAATCAACAATGACTGATGTGTTTCAAGATCAACCTAAATACTACATGGACATGTCTAAAAATCCTACAACCACAAACCAAGAGATGACAATAGATATAGTAGATTTGGTTATGGACATAAATGAAGGTACAATTAGAAGTGGAAGCATAAACTAGGAATAGTGATTATGTTAACCAAGGAGCACTGTCAATTAACAATATGAGTAGTGGGTAACCCGTGGCTACGCCACTCCAGCCACCTTGAACGCTCTGTTAAGCTCTATTGTCTGCCCTGCCCTGCCCCTGCCCTCCTCGACGCGCCTCTTGGTCCAATGCGCATCATTCATCAGGACTTGGGTCTCAGGACTTAGGTCTCAAGACCTGAGTCTCAGGACCTGGGTCACTGGTAGCCGATGGTCATAGTCTTTGTGGCCGGTTCCACCACAGAAAACGCTCCCAGAACGTTGTCGGACAGACGCACGAACGCACACATAGTTTGTAATTATATATAAGATGTTGCCTTTGCCACATTTACTTGCAAGAAGGAAAAATGGTAAGGAGTTGGTACTTAATTATTCACAAAGCCATGTGATGACTTCATATCAATATTCGAGCATCATGCGGTAAAAAGCAAATTGAAAAAGAAGTAGTAAAAACAATTAAGCAAAATTGAAAAAGGGAAAGGCCATAAAAACAAGATAATATAGTTGTGAAATCACTAATAAGGGCTTAGAGGGTAGCTTGGAAAGAACTTGAGAGAAAATAATGGGCAAACTTCATATCATTTTGTCAACTAGTGCATTTACAACAATAGGGCAAAAATTTCAACAAAATTTCCAATCTAAAATGCAAGTTTAACCACTTAATTATAGGGGGTGATCATTGGCTAAACAATAGAATTTCAAAGGATGACAAAACACAAGCAAGGGCTTGGTAAAAATATGCATTGTAACACATTTATAACAACCTCCAACAAACAATTGACAAGTAAGAAAAGGAGGGGGGGGGGGCTTTACGATATTAGAAGGATGAAAAAATCACAACTAAATAACAAGCTATGAACATTACAACCATCAAAACACATATTATAACTAGCAATATGAAAAACAATGTGATTATGATTAATACCAAAACAATTGTGTGAATATGGTCAAGACAATGAGCATTAAGATTGATGAAGGTAATGTGATTACAAGAGAAAGGAAATGCAATTGAGACACAAGGTAAAAATGACCACAATATGAAGGCAACACAACTAGAAGTTGAAACATGTGAACAAAAGACATGAATAATGCAACTATATGAAGATTGCAAATCTAATATCAACCAAGAACAATGTGATGGATTTTTACATATTAGAGCATTGTGATAATGATCACTATTAAGATCATCACCTAGTCAAAACCAATAGCAAGGTGACCATGATCAACATTAATATATGAACATCCATTGATGAACTTTTTCAGCCAGAATGAAACCACAAAAAAAGTTGGGTTCATTTTAAGGGGCAATGAAGCATTAACAAAAATAAACTTGACATAAACACCCACTTGTACTTTAGGTTGTACTAACAAGAAGATGAAGACACTTATCTTATCCTATAGCCAACCCATGAGAGTCTTGTCAAGTTTTTCTACAATTGAATATAGATTTATTTAGTTGTTAACAAATTTCAAACTTTGTCAGTCAATTATGGAGACCTTACCTTGTCCCTTTTTAATAACCAATCCATTTTGTAGTAATTGGCCAACATTGAGTACTGCCCAATAATTTAATGAACTTAAAAAGTTAAAAAATGTTGATTTCATTGAAACATTGTTACTTTCAATGTGCAATGGAGTCAATACAAGAGTTGAATACCTATTAGGTAAAGGTCCAACCGACTAATTTCATGTCAAATGATCTAATTGGCTATAATATAAAATTCAAGTAACTTTTTGTGGTTTAATCTTTGTGAAAATCTTGATTTTTCCAGAACTTGAGGTGTTTCAATTAGGGAATTCATAGCCTTTATTTAAACACAAAGAGCTCTATGGTGTCTTGTTTCATGAGTGTGAATTTTTTCAACAAAACTTGAAGTGCTTCAAACAAGGAACTCGTGGACTTTTTTTGAACACAAAAATTTGAAAAAATAAGAAATGCAAAAGAAAGTCGCCAAGAAGTTTAAGCTTACTCACAAATTGAAGAAGAATCTTCAACTTATTCCAAAAATAAAAAACTCCTTAAAATTGAAACCAAAATTTTAAACATAATTTTAATCTAATTCTAGTTTTCAAATGAGTTTAAAACCAAACCCCAAATTTGGTTCCAATTACCTACAATGTGAAAATCAAAGGTGATTCCAATCTAGTTCCATAATCGACCCCCCTTATTTAATTTTGATTCCATTTGGTTCTAGAAATGTGATTCAATTCCAATTCCAATTCCAAATCCAAAATTTAACTGAAACTGAACTTAATGACTAGATCCACCTAGGTAATTGGCCAAAATTGTGGAAAGGTTGTGGAACTACCATTTGGGTTTAGAAAAAAATAGTATAAGATTATGTACGGAAACTAACATGAATGAATGAGACCTATTTGAAATCTAAAACCACAATTTTTATGCCTAAACCTTTTCCTATCAAAGAAATTTTCATGGGATGTGGAATCCAATCCCATCCAAATTTCCAATAAAACATCACATATTTCTTTCACAAGAAGTACAATCATAATAATTTTCTACACACTTATGTGTAATATATAGAACGTGTTTCAATAGTAGATTTTTAAATATCAAAAATCATGGAATCAAAATTTAGTGACAACAAATTTCAATTATTAGTTTAAAACACAATCCATCCTTTAAAAATACAATAAAACTATTTTTCCAAAACTTTTTTCCAAGATACAACAAAAAATGTTTTCATAAAAAGTTCATATTGATTTATACCATTTAATTGGAATACTAACAAATGATTCACTAATCTTAAATCCAATAGTTTTTTAGTTTATTTATTAAAAAAATACTATTTAATTAAATCAATAACACAACCATTCACTATTGAATATGATCATTTAAAATTAAATAAAATGTTAATATGTAACATCTTGGCATGTTATAAAAAGATTAGAATGAAAATATAATTGATAAAATGACATGGCCCCCTTCTTAACACCGCATTTGTACTAGCTTGGCATGCCTTTGTATGGCATAGGCTCTGGAATAATGTAATTTTCATTTGGTTCAACATATTGAAGAATGTAAAACATGTGTTAAGCATGTGTTAATGTGAATTCTTCAATCTATTTTCAAGAACTTCATGGAACATCTCCTACTATTCACTTTTCTTTTTTTGCTTTTTTTTGTTCCCAATGCATTTTCATCAAGTTCCCAAAGTGTTTTCATCAAGTTTTCAAAATCTTCACCAAGTTCCCAATGTGTTCATGAAGATGTTCATTATAACACTTCATTTTTTAATCCCATATTGCGTGGTCATGGTTCAACTTCCATGTATAATATTGTAACTTGTGTTAGTGCCCTAAATGTGAACACATTTTTTATTTTTCACATTTTCAAAAATTGATAATGTGAACACATTAAATATTCAACTGGTTTTTCCTTCCAAACCCAATTTTTGCAAGTTTTTTGAATTTCCAAGAAAAAAAATCACTCAAAAATCAATATTTTCCACACCCTGGCTTTGAAAATTGTGAAGAAATTTTTATTAAATTTGACTCACCAAGGGCTTTGAAATAACACCAAGAATGCCACCAAGTTCTAATATAGTTTTTAGGTTTGATTTTCTTTAGTATTCATCAAAAAATGGTTCAATAATCAATAATTTCCACGTTATAGTTCCAAACAATTTCAAACCAAGTCAATGGACCCTACTAATTGAAATTTTTCCCAAGATACCAAAGGTCCATTCAAACCTATGCATAACATAGTTGTTAAACATATAAATAGTTAACATTGTTCATACTAGGGACACAATTATTGGTAACTAGGCGACATGGCAACTTAATGATAAGCCAAACATTTTGTGTTAACACTTGTGTTAAACAAATGATGATTGGTAAAAAATCTATCAAAATGGTAAATAGTAGGTTTTAATAATGTTGTTAACCTATTATCCCCAAATCATGTGTGGTAAGCTATCATGCTCCCATGCAACCTTCCATCACCATGTAACTTTTATCATCATGAGTCTTTTTACATGCATGACTTTTTTCTGCAACCCACCATCACCATGAATTTTTCTTCATGCTTGTTTTCCTGCACCCACCATTATTATGAAATTGTTTGCACACACTCGCCATCACCATGATTATTTTCGTGCATGCAACCATCTATGCACGCCTATCATCACTTTGAATCTTTCTGCATGCCCCTCCATCCCTTACAATGTAGTGTGTTATTTTTTCAAAGTTCATTGTTTTGAAGCAAAAGAAATTTGCACAATTCAAAAGCGATGGAAATCTTTCAAAATAATGTAGAGTTAGTAGATAATTCAAGAACAAAGGGCAAAACCAAGGGAAATGCAAGTATTTCATAGCAGTGCAATTCTAATTGGAGTACCAAGGAGATGTTCGCATTCATTAATTCTACGCATAAGGAATGTTTATATCAAAATAAAATTTTTGATCCAAGAAGGAACATGGTTCATGTAGCACAAAAATGGATCAAGATTGTTAAATATTTACAAGTAAAAATAAATTCAAAATTGTTGATAAATGGGAAGATGTGCAAAGATAAGTGGAATTCCATCCACAACAATTACAAGAAAATATACAATTACCACAAAAGGTACTGGGAACAATACTATTTATTAAGATTTTTCAGTAAAAGATTGAAACTAACATCACTTACCATGACATTCAATCAAGACTATTACAATGTAATCAAGCTCTTCAAGGAGAAAGAAATATTACCACTCTGCCACATGTGAAAGACCTACATGATTTGGGAGATGGAGTTTATAGTTAGCCAAACCAACCAAGAATTTTTTTGGAGAATTGATTTGCTCCTTAGTTGTTGATGCAAAAACTATGTGAAAATGACTTTGTTATAGAAGATCAATATAGCCAACAAGCTCAACAATTTGATCAAGGTACACATCCAACACATAATCCACCAACTAATAATGCAATCAACCTTGAAGATCATTCATAATCTACATTTAAACCAAGTCCTTTGTAGTGTTTAACCATCATCAACCTTGGTGAGTCGGACTTTACAACACCAATTAGATAATTAGCTAACATTAAATCATTAGTAATTCCAAGGAGCACTGAAGTGAAAAGGAAATTGTTATTCATCTTCAAGCTTGTCATTGAACTAAGAGGGTTCATAAGATGACCAAGAACATGGTTCGCATGTTATAAAACCTCAACACAACAATGTGCCATGCTTTTATAAAAGACTAAAATCTCATGCCGCCACTAATAAACTTGTCAGATACTTCATTTGATGAACAAACATATAATGTAGATGAAAAACCACAATGAAGATCTTAAGGTATAATGACAATTCAATTTTAGTCACATAATTCATATTGCATCATTAATTCGATTATAGTCAAACAATTCATAATGAAGCAACAACAAAGCCATTCACACATGCAAGAGGTTAAATTTTTTTTTATCATAGCTTTACCTTTTTGCAATAGTAATACAACCATTCAACTCACATTGTAGCAAAAACTCAATTCAAGTCACATTGCAACAATAGTTTAATTTAAAGTGTAACATTGGATGTCATTGTTTCAAATCAATTGTAATTGTTCATTATTTGTGTGATCTATAGTTTCCCAAAAAAACTTCAAGTAAGAGTCTTGGGCCATGTCTTGAGATTTCATTACCTTCCAAAGCAAGTTGATTTGTCTCCATATTTTTATAATCCATGTTGTTATTTTGTATCCTTCCTTGGGGGGGGGGGGGGGGGGGTGGGGGGGGGGGCAATAAGTGTAAAGTTTGGGATCTACGTGCGTCAAATGATCATTTTTAGGGGGGGGTATTAGATAATTGTCCAACGCATTTTTTATCACCCTATTGTTAAATTATTTTTTAATATATGTATATTAAAGTCACTCTATCTTAATTATAATCCATTATTTCAAATTATTGCATACTATAATATATCATGATTAAATTGACTATCTGAATAAAATCCACCCTATTTTAAAACTAATTAACTATAATTTTTACCCAACAATCAATATATTGCACCCTATATTTTTACTCACATATTTTTTACTTTTTAAAACTAGTGTTTCGCCCCCTTGGGGTTTCCTTTGAACATCCACATGACAAATTTTAATTTGCTGATTTTTTTGTTTTAACTGTTGCATCAAGGTATCTACATCTACATCCCTCCCATTCAAGACTAGATTATAGAACATACAACAAATTACAATGTCAAGGTTGAACTAAATTGAGAAGTTGTTATTTAGCAACAACTATTTAAAAGATTTTTTTCAAAATCTTGAGTGAATTTTCAATTAAACACTTTCCCTTACAAAGATGTTTATTAAAAATAATTCCCAAAATAGTAGGCTTCACATTAATAATTTATTTATGCCATCACAAATTTACTAGGTTTCATAGGTTTGTACAAAAGTCAGACGAAATTCATGCTATGGTTAATATGAATGATATTTGTATGTATTCAATATCTTAAATATTTAAATGAATGAAACATTTTTTTGAATGACATACATGAATGTTGATGTGTTTAATACATAAAACTCACATATTTTTATCCAAAATTACATCACAATAATCGCACAAATTTAGTTTAAATGTATATTTTACATATTTCACATTGAAACATCACAAGTAGAAAAGACATATCATTTACATAAAAGTAATATGTATGTTTTTCATGCCATTTTTACACTTTGAAGCCCATAGATGTTGCATGGACATATTGTTTTACAATTTTTGCACGGATTTTATTGAAATTTCATGATATTGTAAGTTTGCGATGGTGATCATGAACCAAGGCAGCAAAGGGTAGCCCTTATCCGTTAGTATGTAAGGCCAAATCTTGTTTTGTAATCCATGTTCAAGATTGAAAAAGCCTTCATAAATTGCTTTCACAAACTCTTTGAGTTTTTCCCATTGGATTTAACTTCTAAAAATGATGTTCATAACAAATATAAATTCATGTAATACCATGTTCATGGAGGATTTTTTATTACAAACATCTCACTACATTGTAAATAATTGTTTCCATGATTTTTTTTGTAAAGGGAGCATGCAACCCTAATTCCAATTGGGTTTTTGTATATATATATATTCTATTAAAGCTTTAAGGTTTTTTGTCAATTGTAAGACCACCTTTTTAATTATTCAAAAATGTTCTACCCACCTTTGATTTTCATATTGTGTCATCAAAAAATGAGAGTACTAAGTTACACTCTAAGCTTTCACCCAATCACCAACTTCCTTGTTCATTAATAGCTTGAAATTGTATCAAATTTGATATTGATGCATAATTGTTGCATTTTTCACTATTTCAATTATTTATTTGTGAACAATTTCTTAAAAAGTTGCTTCTAGGAAATTTGAAATCATGGCGTTGTTTTGAGAATTGCAACAAAGTTTCAAGTGCTCATGTAAATGCAATATAACATGCAACAACAAAATCAAAAGCAAAACATTTGTTTGTGTCATGGTGAAAATTTACACAAAATAAACAATAAAATAAAAGAAGATAAATCTAGGAAGATAAAATGGGAAACTAGGAATATATCGTTCAGCAAAAAGTTTTGGAAATTGAGAAGAAATGTTGAATGAAAAGTTTTTAGAAGTTCTGCTCAGTAATCATTAGAAATTGGAAAGTTGAAGAATGAAAATGGAGAGTTGTAGAAAATTGAAAGAAAAAAAAAAGGAGTTGTAAGAAATTTGTTGAACAAAAAGCTTTGTGAAGTTGATATACCAAGAAAATAAAAATAAAAAATTGTAAAAAATAAAAATAAAAGTGTGAAAAGCCGTAAAAAACCATAAAAAATGAGAATGAGAAAGAGAATGTCTAAAGGAAAAAGAGGGAGAAGAAGGTCTAACGATGCTAAAGAAGGTTTAGCAATGGCAAATGTAAGTTCTAAATAATTGCTAACATTTAGAACAATGTTTGTGTTTAACCTTTAGTTACCTTATTTATTAAATAAAAGATATCCAACTTTGAACGATGATTACCTATTTATAAGAAGCTTAGGTCTAGTTTAGTAACATGTGTACGTTTTATATGTACCTATGCGAAAGAAACATGTTGTTTTAACTTTTGGAAGCTATATGTCATTAGGCTATTGACATGTTTGAATGGACCTAAAAAACATGGCATGAAGTGCTGTGGCTTGGGAAATTTTAGTGTGACAAAACAAAACAAACTACTTTGTTTCATTAGGTTTATTTTGGACGATGAATTTATTTTTTCATCGTTTAGAGCCCATATTCACTTTTGTTCAAGCAAAAGGGCGGGGCTATGGTTGATTGTTAAATTATCTATCTGTTTGTTCTACATTACACATTTTATTTTCACTTCAGCGTTGCATTTTCATTTTAGTTCAATTTAGCCCTCAACATCTAATCTTTACACGCATCTAGCACGCATTTAACATGTTATTCATTCAAAGGTTAGTGGACGCCATTAGAGACGTCATATATGCCCCCTTGTTCAAAATAATGAGTACATTGTATGGAGAAAGTGATAGTACGCCCTTACATCAAGAATTTCAATATGAATCGTTTTCTACATGTCTCATGAGGGTTAGGTCTTTGTTGTCGATGTGGTGGTTATTAGCTCGACATGAAAGATGATGGTTATAAGTGTCATTAGTCGACCAACAGGTGTAATTGCGGAACTTAGCACCATTACTAAGATTTGTAAGTCTATAAGGCTTCATGAAGGGCACCATTTTATTCCAATGACCCATGGTGATGCATGGTGCACCTGGGCACGATATGAATCGTTTCATCAAAAAATGAATTCATATTTTTTTCATGATAGACGATCGAGAGATCATTTATCCTTGTTTTTTTGCACTCAATTTTTTAGGTAGTGTTATTATTGCTCTTCAACATGCTTTAACCTTTGCTATGGAAAAAAAGATTGTGTTGGCAAGAAATGCTTGTTCTAGACCTCCTATTACTATTAGACTTCATACTTTGCATGCGAACGACATTAAAGGGGTGGTGGGTGAGATAGCTTCTTACCACAAGAGGGACTAGATCTCTCCCTTCTTTGGCTTTTGTGGCTAACATGTATTTTGACCTTTCTTTGGCCTTCCTTTTTGTTTTTCGTGTGATGGTTCGGGCCATCAGGTTTTATTGGTTTTTTTGCCCCCTTGCTTCATAGATAGATGTTGTAGGTCCATGTACTAACAAATGGGGGTAACCAATTTATGGGAACTTCATGGAACATCATTTAGCATCTTTGCTTTGTCTTCTTTCCTTCTTTAACTCATCTTTGTTTACCATTCCTTCTTAAGCTTGTAAATTCACATTTGTTTGCTAATGTTTGTTGTTGTCTTTATCTTTGTCTTCAGGTTATAAACCTTTTTTTCCTTTGCTCTTGAGGTTCTTTGTTTGTCTTGACCTTCATTTCATCAAGCGAAATTTGTAGTTTTTTTTTCTGGATATATATATAAGTGTTGTGTTCCATCTTTAATTTCAATTTGTCTTCTTGTTCTCTCGAGAGTTGTATTCACCTTTTTTTTTTGCATTCGTCTTTGCATGTTTATATCCACCTTAACCATCGTCTTCATTTTCACATAATCCCTCCCCCTATACTGTTTTGTTTTTTCTATTTGTCTTCGTGTTCATCCTCATCTTTGACTTGATCTCATTGTTGTGAATCGAACTCCTTTTGTTTCTTGCTCTTGGGTTTTTTGTTCTCTTGCAGGTGGAGTTATTCGTATTTGTCTTCGATGACGCCTTCTTCGGAGATTCAACTGGAGGAACCGAAAACCCTTGCAATATCCACGAACAAAATAACCGGTGATGAAGCAGACGTCTTCTTTTTTAACAAGTCTTCTTCGGAAACATTATTACCCAGATCGCACGGGGGTATCGCGTACTTGCATCATCAGAAAAGTGTTTCATAGGGATCTGAAGCCCAGGAATGTGCTAGTGTCTTCAAATTCCAATCATATTACGGTCAAGATTGCAGATTTTGGACTTTCAGAGCAGGCACAGCTCCACGATTTGGACACCCAGGGGCTTTACCAACAGAAAGATGTTTACTGGGATTGTCGGTACCACGCCATATGTCTAACCAAATCCTCTCACCAATACATCTCCTGAGTCCATGTGTGCAGAATCTGTAAACCTGTCAGTTAGCCCTAAAATCATTCCCGGATTCTATTCCGCCAAGGTAGATGTGTACAGTTTTTGCTGTGACTTGTGCTGAGATCCTCACAGGACAACCTCCTTTTATGGATATTCCAAGAACAGCAATTCCACTTGCCGTGCTCCATGGAACGCGGCCCTATTTACCTCCTGATTTAGACTTTCGTCTGCGAGATCTCATTCCACTTTGATTCCCACCAACAGGCCTGATTTCCAGGAAATCGTCCAGACCCTGTTAGTTTGGCAAACAATGGACAAATTGTCACAAGTAGTTGCTACTCGGCCAGCAAAGAAGAAGAAATCCTGCACTATCTGCTCTACACCAGATGATGTTGCACTTCCTCACAATCTTCAGCTGACATCTAGTAGAAGGTTCAAAATATAGCAACAATTTTATGTCTTGCACTTTATGATTCAAAAAATAAAACATGTAATTTAGCATTGTCACTTTTGGTTGTTAGGGATGGTGTTAATGTTAATAGGTAGTTAGTTGTTGGTGCACCTGAGGCTCCCAATACTCCTTTTGCTCTTTTTCATTCCTTTCTGGATTGGCCTTGTTGATTGTCTGATTACAAAACAACTGTTTTCTAGCTTTGGACATTCAGAGCTTTAGACACCCAAAATAAAAATTTGTGTCCTCTTCACCTCTGTCACCTTTGTAAGAAAAAAATTCTGTGTTAATTTTCCTACCTTGCCCACTGAAGCTGTGTTAGTCATCTCCTCTTTTCAGGAGATTCCACCTTTCTATTGTCTTTTTTACAGTAGCTGTTTCTTGAAGGAAGGAAAGATATCAGAGAGGGAAAGTTGAAGAATAAAAGTATGTTCTGATATCTTTATGTAAAGGGAGGTCCAAACTCCAAACCTTTGAGCCTCCCAACCTTTTCAGTCATTTGCCTTAGCTGCTGCCTTTGGCTCTTTTCCCTCAAACCCAGTGATGTTCTCATGTGCAAATCTCCCTTCTTGCACAATGCACATCCACATCTCCCTTCTCGCACAATGCATCATACACTACTCTAATTTAGCAGACCTTGCTTGAGAAATACTTACCATCTCTTGTTGTAAAAGAAAATTGTCACAGTGTGTGTATTGAGTCATTTCCAATCACTTGGTCACACCAAGTTTCAAATTTCAATATAGTGAATCGATTTGTTGTTGATTTTGTACTTGTTTGCAATAACTTGTACTTGTGGATGATTTGTCATTATTGAAGACCAAAATTTCAAAGTAATTGAATCAATCATGAAATAGGGAGCAATGTAAGGGCACAAGTATAAATGTGGTAACCACAAGAAGTTATAGTGAAGCTTGCAACTAGTAGAATAGAATTATGGAAGAGAAAAGTATCCTTATTGCAGGCAGTACAAAAGTATTGGCTGCTTCTTTTCCCCTTATTGCCCATTTTCGCAGCCAAATTTGTTTTGGAGGTTTCTATTAGAGGCCCAAAATGTGCATAACACAACCCAAAGTCTGTAATGGGCAGCACCAAAATGTGTGTGGGCATCATTGATGGATCAGGCCAAGGACAGACAAGGAATTAAAAGAAGCAGGCAATACTTTTGTACTGCCTACAATAAGGACCCTTTGGGTTTTTAAGTCTTCCAGAGAATTACCAATACTCAAGTCAATTCATAATCGTGTAATTCTAGTGCTGAAGGTTATTGGAGCTTTTGTCATATAATTCACGTTTGCAGGGTCCCATAGGCACCATCAATTCCACTTAACTGAAAATCTATGCAATCTTGCCTTGGTTTGAAAGACTTCCTTGAGTTTTTGTAGTTGTTTAAAATTCAAACCATTTTTGGGCACATATATCAGGTATGGCAGTGGTATATATATTGGTGTTGATATTGCAGAACATGTCTGCCTAATCAAGTCTTTTTTCATTACGTGGGCCACATATGTGGACTTTCATCTTGTCAATTGCATGGACTAGGGTTGGTAGTTGGTTTGTTAAGTTCCAGTCAAATGAAAATATTGAATGACTTTGCATGCAAATTAAATTTGAATCCAATTGTATTTGAACTGGATTCAATCAAAATTCCTGATTTGGTTTGAATAGAATTCAGCAAAATTATGAAAGTCACACAATAAATTTATATTATCATATTCATATAGGTGGGTTGGTGAAAAGAGTGAGGTAGTTAGGCTTTGAATTCCACATGAAATGTTTTCATAATCCTCAAGCAGGTGACCATAATGTTGAACCTTTCTGACTCACCTATACACTGGTTCAAACACTTCCTTTCTCAACACACTAGACTTATTCATAAAGTAAAGAAAACACAGCACCAGAACTGACTTTGGTCATACACAGGGTGAGACTTAAAAATAAAACCTGTAAGAAAGTACATTAGCATTCAGCTGAGGATGAAACTCAAAAAATGATCAATTTTCATGATAAACTGGGTTTCATCCTCTCTTTCCTTTTTCCTGAGCGCCTGCACGGCTGCTACATATATTTTCTTTGCTCCTACTTGTACATCTACTATGATTACTCTAAAACCTTGGGCGTTACATGATGAGATTCAGCATTTCATAATGAGATTCAATAAATTTCATTACTTTCCAGATACCACTGAAAGACACACATGGGGACTGAAAGGATGCCCAAAAGTAAGGCAAAGACATGGTGGCTTTCCAGGTAACTTTAGTGTCAAGCATCAGTATAGGACATTATCATACATGTTATCATTCTCTAAATGCTCTACTCATGATTCTCATTTCAATTCTAGCATTTAGTGAGGACTTGCAACCACATTACAACTACTAGCTCAGAGCCTTTTAATTTGATCAATTATTGGAAGCTACATAGAAACCAAACACAGTTTGCCTTACTATTTGTAACAAGCAAAAGAAACCAATTTCACAGAATATTTGCTCATCATACCTGGTAATAACACAATGTGAAGTGCACAAGGCACAGAAGGAACACACAAAACAAAGGGTTCACAAGGCAGGAAAACCTAAGCACATCATCAATGATTTCACATTCGACAGAGATTGTTGTATGAGCTAAAAGCACTGAGTGCATGAAACAATACCCTTGAAATATTTAAAACCTATCATGGCCATACACATACCCTGCAATGAAAAGGTTGCCTTTTGGGTTCAGAGACAGCTAGAATAAAATTATGTACAAAAACTGTCATGAATGACTGACACCTACCTGAGACCTAAAACTACAGGGCTATTGCTCCAACCTCCTGTCTGAGAGACTTTCATGGGATGTGGGACCCAACACCGTCCTTGGCCTACTACTGCTATACAAGAGATGCCACATCCTATAGAAACTCTCATCTGTGTATAATTTACAAGACATAAATGGCATCATTGCTAACTCATTTTGCTCCCCGAGCTGCACAATTTGGCACAAATTCTGTGTGCTAGGGATGCTTGTTGTATTGGTTGTCTCAGCTCTTCATCATCATCACTAATCAACACTTTCACAAATTTCACATCAGTTTAAAGCTGAGAGAGACAGAGGAAGGCATCTAAGCAATTAGGGTTGATCTCCAGCCAAGGTTGGTCAGTCCATAGAAAAACCGTTCTGAAGATTTCAAGAGACCTGTGAGAAGCTTTGCTCTTCCTTCTGGCTCCTGAGGCGGTGACCTGAAGAAAGTTGGTGAGTCCTTCACTTCCAGAACCATCTGTCCCAACTCTCGTCTGATTGCTTCTACAGTCTTCATGTCCACTGGATTTCCTGAAGCATCTGTGACATAGAATACATTGACAGCCTTGTCACCTCGAGTTGAAACATCTGCCCTTGTAACTGAGAGACCATTCTCCCGAAAGATGCGAGTCACATCTGACAAGAGCCCCACCCTGTCACTGGTACAGAGCTCCAACCTCAGACCCTGCAGAAATAACAAAAGAAGGCAACAATCAGATTTAGGTTGAGCACTTCACAAGAAATGCAGGGCTGTGACAGCATGTCAACAGTCTTAGTCAAATCTAAAGGTTGAGAAAACCCCTAGCCTAAGCACAGAGATCAAAGAATCACTGTTCAAATCAAGAGACATTCATTTGATATAACAAGGCACACCCAGAGACTGCTATAAAATGTTTAGAGATATGAAGCCTTCAACACTCCAGAAATACCAATGTTTGTTTCCATGTTACTGAACCACACAAGATGAGATTTACCTCAGAGTATCTTCGCTCTATGGCAGCTTCCAAACATTTCTTAATGCGTCTTTCACCTTCCACATCAAGTGCACAACCATTCACATGGCGAATGTAGTATTCCTGTCAAAAGAAAACAATGCAGAAAGAGAGATTCAGACATCAAACTGATATACCTTTCTAAGTTGCTAGAGACTGCACTGCATCAGAGGTTACAAGCAAGAAGATCCATAGAAAACCACTTTCACAAGAGATTTAAGTATACCTGGACAGCATCAAAGCCTGAACAGCTGATTTTGGCATGGAACACGACAAACTGCATGTCCGTCAGAGCACAAACTGTGTCAAATAACAGCTTGGGCCGGTCTCTACACTGGACATTGACTAGAACATAACCCCTTTCATTGGTCTTATGCACTGAGATAATTGGCTTTCTTTTGTCATTCAATCTGCTGAAACACAGGGACTTCTCATCCCCCTCATAATCCTTGTCTGCAAACATCATCTGGTGCAAGCGTCTCTCTGTGTGTGTAATTCCTGCAGCAAAATCTGTCTTTGCCCCTCTCCTTTCTCCATCACCTCCCATCACACTTGACAGCAAGTCCCTAATCTGGTCCAATTTCTTCTTATCTTTGAGAGGGCCACCAGTGACCCCATCAGTCACATAGACCACACACGCCACCCTGGTATTATGTGTCCACACTTCAGCAGCATTCACATTACACTGCTGCTTGGTGAGAACTGCTGAAACCTCTGACAGAAGACCAGGCCTATCAGTCCCTGTAAGCTCTATGACTGTGTGCTCTGCAATGGATTCCACCCCCACAGATTGCCCAGGACATCTTTGCAGACCTGCTGATGGACATTCCTTTCTCTTTTTTGCGCCCAACGTCTGCATTGGGAAGCAGAAGCAAGTTAGAAGAAAGGACCAAAGGTAAATACCACAAATGCAAAGCCCTCACAAGAATCAAAAACCAGCTACAGCTCTTCCTGCATGCTTGCTGAGGAACACATTTCTTGAAAAGAAAAAACTTTAACACACCTGTATAATATGGTTTATGGTCTCTTCATCATGGACCTTGCATCCCTTGTTGTTGGTGACATGGAACACTACACCCCATACACAACAAAAAGGTCAGAAACCCATAAAAAAACCAGCCACTATGAGCTACCTCAAGAAGTGTTCTACTGGATCACATGCAGTCGTCACCCAAAGAGAAGTGCCAGATGCAGATCTTGAGGAGACTGCTGAACTCACCAACCATGAACCACCTTCCATCAGATGATATGTAGGCTTTTGTGACTGTCAAATCGAGGTCAGTGAGCACTTGCACAACCTCCAGCAAGATGCCATGCCTGTTGCCACTGTCCACCTGAATAACAGAACAGCCACAATGACAAAACTCAGAACTTCTGAAGCAGGTCCCATACTCGAGTTACTGAGCCACCAACAGACCAAAACCCAACGAGCAGCTCAAGTGCACACAAGTCAGCTGAGAAGAAAGAAAGAAAGAAATCTCAGGCCACCTAATCGACCCTAATCTTAGAAGTGGAAAAGGAGAACACCCTCAGAAGACACCTTCCTTTAGCTCCTGACACACATCCCTCAACAAAACTATCAAAAGCTCTGTTGCCACAAACCCTAGGACTCGACAGGTTGCAAAAAAAAAAAATCTTACAACAGCACTAATAAGGAACTGCTCTGAACAAGAAGAAACGAGTTCATATTTGAGAGAGTCAGGGAACGGGGGACACTTTGTGCTTACCTTAACGAGAGTGGCATCATCGTACGCATCGTTATCCACCACGACTCTGAAACCAGACAGACAGAGTATATGATGCAAGACGATAGATAGCGTTTCACAACTTTCTGAAGAAGAAGGAATGGTGTGGCATATTAGTAAGGATAGAAAGCAAGCACTCCAGAAAGACAGATCGAGGCAAAGATGACTTCTGAGGTGTGAGCGGCATACCGTGGGCGGCTTATATGCATGCCAATAGTCTCATAGTCAGGATCGAAATACGGCCAACTTGTGGTCTCCATCGCTGAAACAACTGCGAAGAGCGAACACCTGGTATGACGAAAAAACAACACAAGTGAGAGACTTGTTCCTGTGCACTCCTGCTTGTGATGGGCTCAGTTGTATGTATGTTCAGAACTCCAGAGTTAGAAACAGAGTAGCACCTCTAGAGAAGGCAAGAACAGTGTTGCCAGACAGAGAGGAGTATCTTCTAGGACCAATGGGTCTAGTGCATCCCTGCTAAGCATAAGATCTGGAAATGTGCAGACTCGAGCAAGAGCGCGCGAAGACAATCAATCGGTATCTAGAAAGCATTTTGAAGGAGGATTGTCTAGAACAGGAGAGCAAATACTACAAACTATGCAAGTCGCGATTCCAGATCTTCTAGGACATAGGAACACACGGGAAAAGAGGAAAAATTCTCTACCTCCACTGCTACTGCTTCTGATATCGTTTATCTTCTGCCTTAGAGAAAGCCAGTCTTGAAAACGCCCGGGGGGGCGGGCGGGGGAGAACGAGAAGCTCAGCACTGTCGTGCGTGCGTGAGTATAACAGACAGCGCAAAACTTCTCACAAAACTTCAGCACAGCTTCTTCGAATAGCAACAACAGCGGCAGCAGCAGCACACCAAAACTCTAATAGCATCATCATAATCCACGCCACAGCTTGTACTCTGTCCTACTACAACAACAACAACAGTCCTCCTCTCTCCATGCGCACAACAACTTCATAATAACTCCAAAGGGATTGCGCTTCTCAGATCTTCATTCGACAAAAGGCTAAAATAGCCGGTGCTTCGTCCAGCCAGTTATACTTCCGGCAACGAAAACCCTTCCCCTTCCTCTCCACAGGCATGCAATGCCAGCCCTTCTGATACACCCGCACGGGACACACAAATCAAGAAAATCAAATTTCTCCCCCGAATTTCAACATCAGTTTAAAAAAGTGAGATCTGTTCCCACTATCCTCTCCTCGTGTACGTCTTTCGAAAAATTTCGGCAGTTTCGAGAAAGAAAGAAAGAACTCCGCCGCGTACTTGTCCCGCCTTCGGTTTTCTTCTTCTTCTTCTTCTGCTTCTCCGTCTTCTTCTCCTTCCTAGTCTAGTCTTCCCCCTCCCCTCCTCTCTCTCCCACCTTTCATCATCCCGCCGTTGGACGTTTCTCATCCACTTCTCTTGCACATTCGTCCATGAACAGATAGATCATAGAGCATTATGTTGTCTTGTGCGCCACGGAATGCGGGGGCCAACCAGCAAAGCAGCCTTTCTTTTAGCCAAAAAGCGAAATTAAAAAGAAAAGGACTGCTAAAATCAAGTTTTAAAAAAGAGGATTTCAGTCGCCAAAATCGGACCAGCATTCGCCATATTTTGATACGTGGTTCAAGTAGGTGACCAAAAATATATCAAGGATGTTTTTATAAGTTTATTTCCATATTAGGTTGCAACATTTTTAAAAATCGGCTAGACAAAATATTAAAATTATTTACAAAAAATACATATATATATATATAACAAACACACATTGCCAACCAGCCAAGCACTGGATCAAAATTTCAAAAACGCGGATAGATGGAAGATGGATGGACGGATTCAAAAGTAGTGATTCATCTACCGACGATGGAATTTTTTTTCATCGAGGTAGTTCGGAATGCGGCTCATTGCGGGCGCCGGAACGTCGGGTCGGACGGACGGACGGTCGGTCGGACGGTGGCTCTCCTTCTTCCACTCTCCACTGCTGGCAGCTGCGAGGGAGTTTTGGAGTTTGCCACGGCTCCCTCTTTCTGAACCGACAAACCCGCGGCCGCCAATTTGGTAGGCGCTGGAATTGGCAGAGCTTGTTAGCTAGCGCCACAACAACACAAGATGCGAACAGACATTTATTTGTTGGTGCTGTGACTTTTTTTAATGGGATCTCATTGCTGGTTTTGGCGCAGATCGTGGCGCGTTGTCGAAGCTGCTGCCTGCAGAGATGATGTCCCCTTTGCCTAAAAAAAAACAAACAGCTCCGCTTTCTTTATTTCTCTCCTTCGATCTTAACGGAAATCGGACAGTCGTGGATGGAGCGGAGCGTCCGGGGAACGGAGGAAAGCATCGGCTGTTAGAAAGAGGGAGGTGCGATAGATCCTGTCAGAAAACCCTAATTTTGGGTGCAGCCCAAACTGTTCTACGGAATGGTGAAGCCACTGCCCATATGTTGGGTATGAAATGCACAGTCAGCCCATCTGGGTAAAGCCAGGCATACACACCCGACAGAATCAGCAAGGACAAGACCATTCCACGACATTAACGTCTCCTGGTGGCAGATGAAAGCAGCCTAGCTTTTTTTTGGCTGGCTATATAATAGCCAAAATCTGAAATTAAAAAAAATTAAAACTGCTAGATTCAAGTGGCTTTTGAGATTTTGAATAGCTGGAATTCAACTAGAATTCAATAGAAGTTCTTTATACATGGTTGAAGTAGAATAGCCAAATATAGTAAGGACGATTATTTTTGAAATCTTACCTTCATATTTAGCATGTATGGAAATCTAGAAAAATCTTTACTACGGATGATTGCTACTTTGGCTACATTGCAACATTGATAAAGAAAACATTGATTTAAAGACATTCTTTTAGAAATTCATGTTCAAGAGAATATTTGGTCATTCTTACAAATGTATGATCATCACCTCAAGATTATGTCCTATAATATTGTGAAGAAAATGACAAAAAATCTGCCACCCCAGACCAGAATGTGTGACTAATGATTATTCAATTCTAGGTGTTTTCTTTCTGTTATTGGCAAACTGGGTTGGTCAGGCAGAAAAATTTGATCCAGGGTAAGCCACCCCTCCAAATACTCTAGAAAGATTCTACCGATTCATTATGGTTGTATGGTAAACAACTCATGCAATTGGCAGGTTTGAGCCCGCCCTTACCAGGAAGGTAAGGTAGGTCTAATGAGAACCAGTCAAGCCCCCACCCCACCCCCCCAACCCCCCCCTGGTGGGTTGAGTTCTCACCCAGCATAAAGAAGAAGCATCGGTAGAAGACTTTCGTCCCGGCAAAATGTATGTGGTGGGCGGGTTGGGGGGAAGGAGGCTCAACAAATGTAACCATTCCGGTAGACCTGGGCAATGATCTTTACCTTTTGAAAGTGTGCCTCCACAGACCAAAGGAAATTTCCTGCTATGAAAAGGCTTTACGCAACCTTTACGCAATTGGAGCCGTTTCAAACACTATCTCTTCATATTGTGCCACGGCAATGTCTCACAACATGTGTATATGACTGAAAGAAAGACCCACTTATTAGTGGTTGTCTCTTTCTCACCATTTCGACACATAAGTATCGGATAAATGTACCCTTCTCACTCAACCATCGGTTCTCAAAAAAATCAAAGAACCATCTTAGACCCCTTTACCATGGTTCTAAAAAAATCAAAGAATTGGTCAAAAACCCTACCCGGAATCATCAATTCTTTTCTCATTCTTTTCAGGAAAACCTGATGGCTCTTTGAAATTTGTCAAAAACCCCACAAGATGGGCAGTTATTTTATTTTATTTAAAACCCCAAACTTGGGGCTTTTTAAAATTTTAGGTCCAGATATAACTACCATTAACAGGTATGGGACAAGTTGAGGGTTAGTCTATTTTTTCGTAAGTTTAAAAACATAGAGAGTATTTAACCCATGAAAAACACAATGTTCAAAAAAAAAAGCTTCACTGTTAACAAGACACTTTTAATCTGCACTGGCATTTAGTTCTTAATGATCTTAATGATCCATCACTTAGGGTATCCTGACCAAAGCGTATGGTAGTAACAGCCATCTGGAGATGGTGTCTCCGGGTCGTGACTTTTTATTGTCAGCTGAGCAGTTCAAATTCCACACCTACCCTAGGACTGCCCATCACCAAACACTTCTTTAGATCTTCATCATCTCCATTTCATTTTGAGTGATTTAAAATGTTATGGGAGCACTACCTCAGTAGCTCTAGAAATCATTTGTGAAGTGCAAATTGAAAAGGAGTAATGAAAAAATAACAAGAAGAAAAATAAGCTTTATTACTCACAAAATGTGTTTTTTTGTTTTTTCCTTCCCTTTGGAGCCCTCCTACTTTCAAAGCTTCTAACTTTCTCATTTAAAGTGCTATAAGAGTGCCACCTTCAGTTTTACAAATCATCCTTGAACTCTGATAGCAAGAGAGCAACATACAAGAAATTTTTTGAGTCATCAAGTTTTAGACTTTGTAATATTCAGTGGTTTGTTTTTTTTTTTGAGTTTTTGACTCTCTGCTTTGGGGGGTCATAACTTTCTCAATTCTAATCCATTTTTGACGATTTTTAGTGTGTCAAATGTGTCAATAGGAAGGGTTCAAGTTTTGTTAGTGAAGATTAAAAAAAAGAAGTTCTACATTCCTTCATATTTTTTCGCATGTTTTGGTTAAATTTTGGCTCATTTTATTCCATTTACATCTAATCCATGAGCTTATTTGTGCTTCATTACATTCTTGATCTTTTTTCAAATGAAACCAAACTTTCCTAAATGGGTACTCTAGGGGTGACGGCTCAGTGGTACATAGCCCTAGTCTGGGACCCCTGGGAGATGGAAAAAGGTTCTGGGTTCTCAAACCCACTGGTGTGGGGGGTGAAAGCCATGCCCAGCCTTATGCAACTGAGCTCCACTTGGGAGTTTGCTAATGGCTTGTCGGTCTGGTATGCCATTTATTCTTCCATATATTTCCAAGAAATGATTGCCCCAAATCATTTTAAGTTTTCTTTATAAAGGCTGATTTTAAAGGCTTAATTAGTGAGGCCATCAAAGACTTTCTACGCTTGGCTTTCTTTTTAAACAATTAAATTCATGGACCTATACAAATATGACGAGGTCCGAATTTTGACTAAACCTGAGGAGCTCATTTTTCTCTACTCTAGAAAACTCTTTGGGTCTCTTCCCAATGGCGGGGGGGGGGGGGGGGGGAGGGGGGAGTGGGGGTGGTGGAAGGCAGGGGTAGGTTACCAATCTGGCCAACCAACCATGACATGGAAAACACGTTTCTTCCTTTCGGTCCACTTGCCAAAAAAAACTGTAGAAAAAGGGAAGAATAATAGACCACCACATCGCATCACGCATTGCATAGTCGGTGTGTGGGGATAGATTGGTCGAGGGCTCATCTCAAATGTTAAAGAACCACCAACAAAGAATATCAAAATGAAAGCATGGAAAAAGACCAAAATTTTTCCAACCTCTATTCACTCACCAAACGACCATACTGTCAGCACGTGTTATAGTAAGAATTTAGCCTCGAACTTCCATATCAAATTGCATGCAGATTTTCAAACACCCAAAAAAAGAGAGGAAAAAGTTGCAAGCCAACCTTTACACACAAGCCCTTTCTTTCTTTTCTCAAGAGAGCAAGGGTTTAGGGTAAGAATTCACATTCAATTGGTTTCTTGTAAGCTAGCAGTACAAGAACCAATTAAATGTGAATTCTTCCCCAACCTTCCAACTTGAAAAAAAATTGCTCTAAAGACTAAGGAGCCCACTTCCAAACCTTTGCATGCAATGCTTTATTATATCTAATGTTTGATATGTCACACAAAATTCATTGCAATAAAATTTGTACCCAATGGAACCTTATGTTGATATGGTCCTCCTCATCCATTTGGTTCTATATTTGTTTTACAATCTAAAATACAATTAATGCATGACATGCATGCCTTCACATACACGTGTTTTTTCATTTTTTGGGGGAGAATTTCCCTATTTTTTTCAAGAAAAGAAATTGTAATCACCAAATTTTTACGACAGGTTGGAACAGGTAATCAAAATCCAAATGGATTTTTTTTTAAAAATTAATATTTGGTCTACAACCAAATTTGGCTAAATTTTCTTGTGGTCAAGTGTTAGTTTGGCTACATCACTAAATTCAAAAAATAAAGTAAAATCCCTCGGTCTCCACCACCACACCCAAATGGCTGAATAAGTAAAAACTATGCTATACCTAATAAAAGAACAATGTGCAATTTACTACACCGTGGCAAAAACAAATTCAAAAGCCCCTATTGGAACCTGGTCTTTTTTTGGGCAATTCTTTTAATTTCTTGGACCCAAAAAATCGGGAAATTTTTTTATTTCTTGTGTAGATTCGAGTCATTTTTTGCTATTTTTTGGGGGGGAAATTCGCCAATTTCTCCATATCATAAAATAAGGGGGTCGGAAAATTGTAAATAAATTAAAATACCCTGATTGGGACCCAGCAAGAGAGAGTAGCAAGAGAGAAGGGGGCCGAAAAAAAATGGCAATGCCCAAAGTCTTTTGGCTGCTCATGATACAAACCCCTATTACCAATCATTGACATAACTAGAAGCACAATAATAGTTCCCTCTCCATTCAATCAATGAAGCCAGCCAGCCAGCCAGCCAGCCACATGGCACAGGGAAAATCTCCCCTTCCCCCAATGCACAAATAAATAATATAATTATATGAAAAATTGGTGGTGAGTTGTGATGCCGTGCTTTTCACAGCTGTAAGGATCACAACTGTAATATATGTATTATTTTGGTGATGAGAGCTAGAAGCTACTACTAGGTACCACACTTTGTTAATGAAAACTCAATAGCGAAATCCGTAAAGTCACCCTGTCTTCACCCTGTCTTTGGGCCTCCTTTCACCCCTTAAGCCCTCTTTTAGTGGTATCCATAAAGTAAGGAGATTTTTTTTTAATCCCAGTATGAAATGCTGAAACTCAGTACGAAAATGCTTAATCTCAGCATGTAATGCATAAGGTTCGAGAGGAATTATAGTACCTGTACACGTAGGAGCGGTGAAAAATGTAGCAGCAACGGAGCCACTCGGGAAAAAAGGAAAACAGAAAGACAGGGTGAAACTTCAGGAACCATCAAAATTCATGGTTTTCTGAGTTCCACCCTCCCTTGAATGATAATGTGCTTTTTTGCAGGATTTTTTTGTATCCTAACCCTGTGATTTTTTCAATCTCTCCCTGTGAAACTGTTTTGATTTTTCTTTTGGTTAAAAAAATGAAGTCAATGGACATGAACTTTGATTGCTGGTTATCCTATTATTAACATACAAACTTAGGGAGTGCATACCCTCCCCCCCCTCCCCAATACAAATAAAAATCCACAAAATAAAAGAGTTTTGTATTCAAATTCAACCTCTATTTTCCAATTTGAATTAGTAGGCTTACGTAATTTAGAACATAAAAGAGTTTTGTATTCAAATTCAACCTCTATTTTCCAATTTGAATTGGTGGGCTTACGTAATTTACAAAATGAAAGAGTTTTGTATTCAAATTCAACCTCTATTTTCCAATTTGAATTAGTAGGCTTACGTAGTTTACAACATAAAAAAGTTTTGTATTCAAATTCAACCTCCATTTTTCAATTTGACTTGATGGGCATATATAATTTACAAAATAAAAGAGTTTTCCAATGTCTGTTTTCCAATTTGAATTGGCGGGCTTAGAGTGTGCATGGATGAATGAAACTATATAAATCATCTCAAAACTAGTTGTGGGTTGTGAAATGGGCTGGTGTGTGTGTGTGTGTGTGTGTGGTGCACTCAAATCTCAGACAAAGATATTGAAATCCAAGGGCAGAATTTGAGCTGAAGTTTCACCAACAAGATCTGAAGATCTGTTGGTACTAGAAATGTAGTTCATCAACCAAAGGAACTGTTTGGAGGGTGGTTTCAAATCTGGATTTTGAGTATTGTCATTGTGTCCTTGTATACGGAGATTCCCGCCCCCCCCTCCCCGGTTGTGTCCAATCATTTTATAATTTCTGCTATTTCATGCAACAATTTTGTCCAGACAAGACCAGAATGGACTACTGCGTTCACAAGGGAACAGAATGACCCATTTTTTTTTCCATATATTGCGGCCTATTTCTTCTAACCTCATCATAACCCCTTTTCTCCTTTTTTTTTCCTCTCTCTCCTTCAGGAAGAAAGTCATTCAGCAAATCCGACCTTTTCCAAAAAGCAATTACGCCTACCCAAAAAGTGGGGAGCCGTACTGATGAACCCCACTTGGTAATAAAAATAAGGACACCCACTTTTCCACCAAAAGGGAACCAAAATTCGGCACAGCCAGATTTCCAGCAAAACAACCCGGCAAGGTTACATTCCACCTTTGGCCGACCACCATCAGATCATCCATCGGTGGCTACAATCGTCTCATTCAATTGGGGAACATATAGCTGGCAAAAGATTACATGACACACTAGCGCCCTAACACTTGTGGAACACGCACACAATCTCAAAAGAACCCATCTCCACGTTCACACCTCTTTCGACCATTGACTGGCTTTCGTAAACAAATTCAAAAAAGTGCACAATTGTTTATTTCCGTCAAATTCAACTCCAAAGTTAGTCAGCTGGGGATCATATAAAAAACATTATTTGCTAGATTCGGCCTTTTTTCTTTTTTCTTTTTCTCCTGATGCGTATTAAAAATAATATTTGCTAGAGTTGGCCTTTTCTTTTCTTTTCTTGTGATGCAAATTTGTTGAAGCACTGGAGGGAATGATATATACCAACCAACACCTCCCTCCCACGGTTATCACCAGTCTGATTAGAACTATAACAACCATAGGGGAGGTGTGCTTGGCAGTTCTTTGATTTTGTTCATAACCTCCAGTTCTCAGCTTTTGAAAATTTTCAGCATAAAAAAACCCTCTGATTCCCAGGTTTTTGAACATTTTCAGAATCAAAGGACATCCGATTCCTAGTTTTTTCAATATTTTCAAAACCAAAGAACCTCGGATTCCAAGTTTTTGAATGTTTTCAGAATCAAAAAACCTTTGGTTGCAGGTTTGTGTCACAAATCTTCAAACAAACGAATGCAAAAACCACTGGCAAAGAACCAGCAGTTAAGGGTGGGTAGGTTCTAAACTGCAGGTTCTTTGATCCAGTTAACTTAGCAACTTGTGAACCTTCAGTAATGCATTAGGTAAGAAGTGGGTTGTATACAAATAGGTAGGTAGATAGGTAGGTAGGAAAATAGGTGACTATTAGGTAAGTAGATAGCTTTGTTATACATAGTAAATAAGGGCTGTTTTTACTACCTACCTAATAACTACCACCAAGCGGATTGTTAGTAGATAGGTAGTTTACAAAAAAGTAACTGGGCTAACCACCATGGTTAGCTAGAGAACCCAAACAAGATGGAAAACTGTTTCACACAACCACTCATGTCCATCTTTCATGTTGCTCTTCTCGGTGTTCGCAGATTTTGGTGATTCCATACTATTTCAGCAAAAAAAATTCATAGTGACTCTGGGTGCAATGTGCAACTACAGTTGTTGTAAACGAAAAGAGTCAGGTGCTATAGAAATCCCGTCTGGCTCGCTTGCTTGCTTGCAGGTAAAGCACATGATCTCGGTGGTGCACAATGTGCATCACCAGAGATCATGTCCCCTCTTCTTGAACAGGAGGCTTCTTTCAGTTCAGTTATGAACAATAATTTTAACTCTAGCATATAATGTGTCCCCCTGGCAACTTGGGCCAAAACTGAAATTTTTAAAAAGAATTTAAGTGAGGGTTTGATTCAACCTACAGGTGGGTTCAGAGTGAGCCTACAAAATGTGGGTGCAATTTCTTGTTCACTAGACTAGTGAATTCACTCAAAATCCAGTGAAATCACTTTGCATTTTTTTTTAAAAACATCTTTTGTTATAGTGAAGAAGCATTTCTTGCAGGTTTTTGTCCAATGGTTTCTTCCAATGTCCAGTTTAAGGTTGCAATGTCTTTTTTTAACAATTTTGTGATGGAGCTACTACGGTGACCATCATCAGCAAAAACTTTTTAGCCCAAATTGGGTTATAAATAAATAATTTATGAAAACTTAAAACCTGAAGCATCTTTTTATATTGTCAGCTACCTACTGCAATGTGATGTACAAATCTGGCAACTTTTCTGATATTTTAACCAAAAAAATGGCAATTAAAACCCCCTAAAAAACCCCACTTGTATCTGAAATTCCTAAAAGCATTCCAATGAGTGGAGAATTTTCGCCCATTAAAAAAAACAACAACGACATTGGGAACTTGTAAGTTCACTTACATTTATTCCAACGACTCAGCTCATCACATAATGACTCTCTGCAAGTTAGCAAGTTGAAACAAAAGCATCAGAAATGATGGATAATGTACTGGAGAGTGCAGTATAGAAGGAATATTCAGTCAGGTAATCATGCCTGCCCTGGGCAAGCCCATTAGGGTATACACAATGAAATCCACCATCTACAGCCCATTCTTTGGTGTTAAAGACAGGGAATGCTGTTGGAATGCTGGAGACTGCGAGGGTAATGCCATGTAAAGTGCAGAATTAGCAAGCTAGGCCGATTCTGCAGCAATAAAGAATGGAAAAAAAAAAGGGCCAAATCTGCAAGCCATGACTTTTTTTTAAACTTTTTTTTCAAATGTAATTTGACACTGTTTTCAAATGGGAAAAAGAAGATTATATAATCCGGTTGACAGTGTCAGCCAATTTGTCAAAATGTTTGTTTTTTCTTCTCCTTTTTCCTATTGAACAACTTGTCAAATAACTACTGTATAGAATATATACATATATGTGAGGTTGGTCAAACCACCGGCCTATTTTCATCGAGTCAAGACAAGGACGATTCGCCATTTTTTTCAGTACATTATTTCTTCACCTAACTTTGTAACTGCTCCCAATGTCATTACACATTGATGGGGCTTAGACCACCTTTGCATGGTCATGAACAGGAAGCGATGTAATGCTACTTCATTCATAAACGGTATCCCCCAAGAAAAAAAAACCGTCCAGAGAAGAGCATCCATTATTCTACAGCTGGTGACAGTTGGCTTGAATAAGTTCGTGAATGAATGAATGAATGAATAATGGAGTTGCATGAGTGATGTGTGCTCCACTCCCCACAGGGTCTCTCAATGACAACTTGATTGAATTGAATATTTTTTACGTATCTTTTTCAATTGGGACCTGGGTCAAAACTCAAAACCCCAGATATTTGAAATTTGTCTCTATATCTCTCTCTCTCTTTGTCTCTTCCCACTGGTTTTTGCTTTTATTTTTATAGGCAAGAGATAGTATATTGCTTTTGAATCTCCATGCCCCATATGACACAAGCCAAAACCCATTGGGACAGGGGCATATGCCATGGGATAAAGTAAGTACATGTAAAAGAATTACCTACTGTGCATTCTATTCTATGTGAAAATATTCGTACATATTACTATTGTTTCAAAAATGAGAAAACCAATTCTTCAAGCCCATCATCTGCTTCATAAATTGAAAAAAAGGAGAGAAGTTTTTGTGGATCCCTACTTAGAGGTCTTCAAACTTGTCATGGACATTTTAGCAAATAATGTGTAAGGTTTAATGGAGTGTCTTTTATGCTTCACCTCATGACCCATTATATAGCCTAGGCTGAGTTTCTAGTAGCCAGATTTGGTGCCAATATAACTTTCAAATTATTTCCATGTTTTGAGACAAAAAGGTTGATGAAGGGTCTCCTTCCATTCGCTTTGTGTTGTCACAGTTACACAAAGAGTATATACTGTGATGACAACAAGATAATGGAAAGCCACTGAAATCATGCCATGTTTCTTGCCACATGGATAGGCATGCACTTTTCATTGGGGGAGTTGCAATTGGGCTGAAAATCTGTAAGTAATTAATGGGAACATTTCCTCGGATGAAGTGAAAACCAACAATCAAAACTCTAAATCATGTTTTCATGGAAACGTTGAAACTTCAGATGATTCATTGGTGGATTCAGGACTCGTTATTTCCATCAATGTTTGACTTGTACACACTTAGAGTTGTGAGGTGATTATGAATACAGCTAGAAAGAAAGAAAGAAAGATGGACTGGAAAGTCGTTAGTGGGTCAGAACCCTAAATAACATAATCTGGAAATGGGGCTACCTACCTCTTGACTTCCATTGCTCGCTGACCCATTGCCTATTACCACTTCACTTTGGATATTTTATATGGGTTATAGGTAGCTGAAAGATGACTTCTAATTTAGCTCAAGATGATGGAGAGTGAAGAGTTAAAAACTAACCCTGGACTCCGTCCTTCTTCTCCAGATTTTCTTCCTCTTATTTTATCATCTTCCAGTGTCGTTTTTCTTGGAAAAGAGTCTCCCATGTTCACATCATTATGGGTTTGGAATGTGACCTTCATTCTCTTTCAATTCTCCCTTACATATGTAGTTAGTTCACACTTCACACCCCTGTTTTTTTCCTATTCATTGTCCACCAGATCCCAATCCAAGAACAAGAGGAAAGGGAAGCCTAGCATTCTGACACGGCAACAAAGATGGGCTAAGAGATTGGATAAGAGAATGAAGAAATTTGAGGTTGTTGTAAGTCATAACTGCCTGTAATCCCGCAAAACAAGAGCAACAAGTGTGATTCATTTGATGTACTTAGCTTTGCCCCGGATTTTGTTCACAAAAGCTCTCATCTTCTTCTTCTTCTTCTACAAAGGATAAGGCCACTCATGACTATTGCCAATGATGGGCTTTTTCTTTTGTCATTTTGCTAGCACCCAGACTAAAATGTGTAAAAAAAGAAAGTATCCTCATAGCTGCTGCTCATGCATGAGTAGGTAACAAAACTTTTGTACTTGGTTCTTTCCCTGGATTTTCTTGTATTCATAATTTTACCACTCCAGAAATTGGACTTGGAAGTGAATGAAAACAAGCCCAGAAAGAAGTCCCTTTTTTATATAACATCTAGGTTGACTCATGATGTGCTTCCAATTGCTTTGCCTACTGGACAGACAACTTAGATGTACAAATTAGAAATCCCTCTAGCAATCCTACCAGATATCTTATTTCCAGGGACAACAGCAAAGCAAAGCAAAGGGAGGGGGGGTACATATAAGCACATCTTCTCCAATAGATTTATTACTGCCTTGTGGACTTATTACTTCAATGTCCTATTCTGATGAACCAGTTGTTCCCTTCCTGTACACTCCCCAGCTTCACATGCCTCCCAGCCAAAGTTTTACTGTCTCCTGCACGTGGAGCTCAGTTGGCTGACCACCAGAGCTGTTGTTTGCATAGCCTAGTTGTCTCTCTTGTCTCTCTTGTATTACCCTGCCATTTCAGTGGGTTGTTATTAGTACTTGGTGGTACCCTTTAGTACCTATTGGAACAAGTTGGGAACTTGATGTGAAACCCATTGGAAAACTTGATGGGAACTTCATGATTACCAATTGGGAACATCAATCAAAATCCGGTAAAAAATCAAAATTTGCCCCCCTTCCCCAAAGGAAAAGGATCTGGGCATCTTGCCTGCCTGCCTGCGGCCTTGTCTCATTTATGTTTGTAAATGTGTTGGTTACCCATTTTTTGCCTACACCAGTACCCAGCTCAGAAGGGTGGATAAGTAGTGATGGATACTGGAGTCGTCCGTCAAATCGTGCGCAGAATTGCACATGGTGTCGCACTGTCGCCGGGACAGAGCTTGCTAGGGGATATCTGGCGGCTTTGGATAATGGATATTATCAAGGCAAGGGAACCCCCTCTTTCCCTTCCTATCCCCAAAACTCAGAAAAGAACCAAGGAATTGCCTGATGAGATTGCAAGAAAAGCTGGAGGTGTTCCCTCTGAATGCCCTGCCAGACATAAGGGGCAGCTCTCTAAGAAGGTGCTCCTTTGTAAAGAACTCTTTCGCAGCTTAGTCTTGGATTTTTCTACAGAATACTATTTAATAGCCTTCAATTCCAACTCAGATTTGAGTCATTTCAATCCCTAACATTAAAGTTATCCGTAAAGTCAGGCGATTAGGGGCGGAGAACGGCTAGTTTCGGCATAATAAGGCATCGTAACTGGGAATGAAAATTTTACAAAAGGAAATAACTAGGACCCAAACTAGTTTTTCCACCAAATTTGATGGTAAACTGAGTTTCATCCTGCCTTTCCATTTTCTTGAGCGCCTACTCTGCTGCTACATATATTTTCACTGCTCCTACAGTACCTGTACAACTACTATAATCACTCCCGAACCTTGTGCATTAAATATTGAGTTTCAGCATTTCATACCCAGATTTAATCAAATTTCCTTACTTTGTGGATACTACTGAAAGAGGGGATAGGGGGCGAAAGAAGAGGAGATACGGGGTGAAACGGAGGGTGACTTTCCAGATAACTTTATTGTATTTACCTATATAGGTAGTTTATTAAGGCAGTCAGTACAAGAGTATCACTGCAAAAAAAATAAAAATTTAACCCCTAGTTTGGCCTTTGCCCCATTTTTTTTCCCTTGTCACGGTTGGCACCCACACCCTCTCATGTTATGAGTACCAAGTAGCACACAACATGACAGATAACATGTACCAAGGGTGTCGTAAGATGACAAGTAGCATGTTACATACCCCTACCACCCATAACATGCTCAAAACATCAACCCAAAATGTGTTTAGGAGTGCCCAAGTTGAAAAAAATGAAGCAAAGGGTAGAAAAGGGGGCAGGGGAAAAGAATTTTGCAGCAGTACTCTTGTACTAACTGCAAATACAACTATGTGCAAATCCCATAAACAGTGCTAAGGTCAATCCTTACACCATTTTAAAGCATGGGATGAATAAGTAAGAAGTTAGAACCAATGTTGGACAGCTCTTTGAGTTTGCACCAAACCTCACCAATTATTTAACATATATGCATATAACTAGTGGTGTCAATTAGCAAAAAAATCGCACCTAGCTTTGGCTTGGCAAGTCCTGGAATCCTCATACATGCCCCCTGGTTTTCTCATACTTGAGCTGGCCTCTACTACAACACCCACAAATGGTCAAGGTTCTTTTTTATTGAAACCAAGTTTGTGATTTTTCAATTGTAGAATCAAGTTACAATGCTTGAAGGTAATGTTGTATAGAAACTGAAAAAAACTTGGTGAGGTCCCCATCATATACTACAGAAACCCATTTCAACTTTGCAATATGACATAACTTTGTGACAACTTAAGTAAATTCCTAACAAACTAACTAACCTTACTTACTTACTTACTTACTTACAATTTAGCGTCATTAAGTGGGCCAAACAGCGCCCGAGCCAGAACCCAATTGACGTTAAGTTTGATGAAGCAATTCAAATCTAACTGTCTGACATTGCACTAAGAATCTAGCAAGGATGCCTTGTTGCTAACAACTTAGCAATTCAGCCAAAGGTGTGATGGCAGTTAGTGGCAATGAACCTCTAAACCTCTCTCGAACACTTTGATAGGCAGGGCAAACCAACAAGAAGTGGTCCTCATCCTCAACCGCACCCAAGTTGCACAATTTGCAATAACGTTGCTGCACCGACACCTTCACTAGCTTGACTTGCTTTCCTAGCTCAATCTGCAGCTTGTGATTCGCACAACGAAAACGTGCCAAGTTCTCTTAAGTTGTGCATTGTTTACCTTGGAGAGGTATTCTTTGTACCCATACTGTGTTGAGCTATTCAACCCCATATAGGCTCTCACCCTGCTGGAGTCAGCTGCAGCCACTTGATGGTGTACAATGTATTGCCTTTTAGCCAACTACTTGAGGCGAGCACATGGTGGCAACTGATCGCTATTGATGCACAAATTGTACGTCGACAATATTTCATCTATTTGTGCTTGCCAACAAGCAGGCAATCGACTCTTTCTACCCACAGCACTCTGGTTCCCGAATAAGACTTTTCGCTTTGCTGCAAGCAATTGTAGCTGTACATCATAGCCTGAGCATGCGGTCTGAGTTTACCTCAGAATTGACACGTGAAAAAAAGGGCATGGTCTGTTGCCACCAAAATATGTTTAGGGGAAACCTGCCAAATTCTGCCAGCATGACATAACTGGATGTCGTGGTGCTGACCCCAGCGACGACTTCAGGAAAGCCCGATGAACCACCTCTACCTGTTCGCTTGCCATGTGGTCTGACCATACTTCACACCCATAGCTAAGCACTGGTTTGACTAATGCATCAAACAACTAGCATTATAATGTTGGGTCAAAGATGCACAGTTGTGCGCATCTGCGCCGCAATGCAAAAATTGCCTTTTTCTCTAACATTACTAATCGATGTATTACAACTTGCATACCTTTTGTGCCATGCAGCTCAACACCTAGATACTTGAAATAGTTTAGTTGCTCTATAGCTTCGCCCTCATATTGAAAAGCCTAACACACAAACTTGCGTGGTTCAAACATAACAACCTTGGTTTTCTTGACATTCACAGTCAATTGACGCTCACAACAAAAAGCTTGCAAGACATCCAGTTGCTTCTACAATCCAGCAGGAGTGTGTGACATGAGAGCTAAGTCGTCTGCATACAAAAGCAAGCAAACAGCTAGCTGTCCCAACATTGGTGGTGCGTCACCCTCCAAAGCATTCAGCCGTTTCTCTAGGCCATCTATGAAGAAGCCAAACAGGAACGAGCTGAGGGGGCATCCTTGTTTCACTCCGATGGGGCAGAGGAAAATGGGTGTGAGCCCCTCCTCCAAATGGTGCAGGCAGGCCTAATCTTGACAGTACATGGAGCGCAAGCACTTCAGTGTTCGCCCACTGATGCCAAGTCCCTCCAGCACCTGCCACAACAGGTCCCTTGGTATTATATCAAAGGTTTTTTTGAAGTCCACAAAACAGGTGTATAGTTTTTTTTTAAAAAATGGGCTTGTTCGGTCAAAGTGCGAAGAATAAACAAGTTACTTGTTGTCCTAAAGTCCTTTTTAAAACCAGCCTCTCCCTTTGCGCGTAAATCATTAGTCTTCGCCCATTGATTGATGCGGGACTCAAGAATCATTGCAAACACCTTGGCTAAAACTAGTCCTACTGTAATCCCCCTATAATTGTCAAACTGACTACAATCACCCTTTTTGTACAATGCATGTATGATCCCAACAGAGAGTGATTCACAATAGCCTTCACGCAAAATTTTATTATAAGCAATCAATAGTGGTTGCTGCAGGGAGGGCAACATCCGCATCCAAAAGGAACTTTGGTTTGATGCCATCAATGCCTGCAGCTTTGTGTCATTTTAGCTTTTTGAACGCTTGTTGTACTTCAACTAGTGTGATGTCAACATTCAACTATTCACAATCAATACCATTGGGTGGAAAGGAGACCACCTGGGCTTGAATAGCGGCACCTATCACAACTCCTACTGTGGCTGGTGTTGTCGGATGTTGTAACAGTTGTTGGAAGCCATCCTTGAGCGCTTCGGTAGTGATGCCATTGACACCCTCAACGCGCTTGCGATATCGCTTCTAGAATGCTGCAAGATCCGCTTTCGCTAAACCACATAGCTGTTTAGCCTTGAGCACATCATAAACACGTTTCTTCCTCTTGTACAATTGTTTCATTTGCTTAAATTTGACCTGCCTATCTGGGTGTGCATGTGACAATTTAGCGAACTGGCTTTTGGTCTAGAGACATTCTGTGTCAAACCAAGGTTTGTGGCTGTGCTTCATTGCTTTTCCTAAGGCCACTTGTCTATTTCCAAACACTTCTTCTACAAATTATGTGATGCACTATTGTAACAGATTGACTGTTATTTGTAGGTCAGATGCATCAAGTACATCTAGGCTTGCCCAGACACCGATTTTATGTTGTACACTCCTACTAAACTCGACTGCTTTGGCAGTGTCATATTTGAAACGTGGTAGGTGTGTGATTGCCTTTTGTTGAACAGAAGGGGGTTGCCACTGTTGTGTGATTATAAGTACCAATGGTCTATGATCAGAGTGCGCATCTTTGTGACCTGAGTATTTTTCATGGCTGTGAACCTCTAAGCGTTAAACACCCTCTAATTGGTCAGTTATCGTAAGAAAATAGTCCACAGTGCTAAAACCTTTATTGGATAGGCATGTGTACTCCCCTGATATGTCTCCTGGTGTGCGGCCATTGAAGATGAACAGCCTAGTAGTTCTACAAAGATCCAGGAACTCACGATGCCAGCCAGCCATGACGGTGTCGCGGTTCTAGCGATCCAACATATCGTTGGGCAGGGTGTCCTCAATGGCCTGTGGCACCAGCATCACATTTGTTAGTTGATTGTAATTAATGAAGTTAGTGTTTGTGCATGTCCTTGCATTGAAATCCCCAACAAGAAGCACACCGCCTAAGCTCATGGCTTCTCCAACCTCTTGACATATGTGTTCAAACAGGCTGCTGTCTGCATATGGCGAGCCTTTTGGAGCAGCATATACTATGCACAAGAACAAAGGCCTTTGGAAAGCATTGCCCAAGCGTAGCCAAATCCTAGTCCCATCCCTTGTAGTCTTCCAAACAACAGTATTATTTGCTCGTGTTTCCCTAACTAGTACCGCAATGCCTCCACTGTGCTTTTGAACGACACCCTATGGAATCACAGGCTTGGCAACATTAAAATAGTAGAACCCCGATAAGACCAATAATCTATCGCTCGGGAATTGATGTGTTTTTGTCAAAGCAACAACGTCAACATGTTGAAATAGGTCAAGCAGATGTTCATGTGTTTCTAGTTTTGTGATAGTGACCCCATGGATGTTCCACAGGCACACGCACAAGTCTCTCTTGCCCCCGCCCCCCTATGCAGTAGGAAAGTTTATGACTTTATGGTTGATGTAAAGATCGACCCCACGCCAATAGACTTGTTCGCCAGCCTCTTTGGCCTCTTTGAAGGTGGCCCAAATAGCTCGTTTCTGGGCATGCTGAGCAGGAGTCAGGTCGTCATCGAGCCCAAGCTGAGTGCCCTACAGGCCTTTGCGAGCGCGCAACACCGCAAGCTTGTCGTGTACCGATGCCAACGTGACGATGATTGTCGGTGCCTTGTTTGCCGGTGCACCTTCTGCACCTACACACAGTCAACAACCGTCAGCCTATCAAGCAGCTCCGTCTGCACCAACTCCATAAGTTGTTTTGAGGTTTCCCCCTTGCTCATGGTCAACCCGATAACCCGGATGTTTGCCTCCCTGGCCTTGACCAAGTGAGCATCCGTTGCCTGGTCCACCTTGTTGGCAACCTTGTCAACCTTCCTGCCCACAACCTCTTTCCACTTCTCCCCACTGTCCTTCATGGTATCAAAGCTCTTAGCCATCACATCTACTTTATTTTGCAGCATTTCGACTTGGCCAGTAATGATCACAATCTTAGTTTCCATTGCTGGAGCCATAATGTTTTCCGCAACCTACTCCATAATGACCTCAATAGCATTGTGCACATTTTGTTTTGTCACCACATCGGCCCTAGGGACCATGAGATGGTTGATGATGGCTGCTGCAACGGCTACCTTGCCGGTCTTGGCAGGCTTGAAGTTGTAACGTGTACAGAGCACCTAGAGTTCAACCACCTGCATCTCCATGATCGTCAACGAGTCCTTGTTCCATTCCCATGCTTTAGCGTCGAAAACCGTGGCATTCATCATTAACCAAAACCCTAACTTTACTAACCCAAACCCTAAACCCTAACACCAAGAACTAATCTCATGCTTTACAATACCAACTTATCTCAGATGGAGGTTGAAGACCCTGTTGCGGACATTGTTCCACGATGCAATGCAAACATTCCTCATCCTCATGAACAAGCACAAGATACTGCACAGTATGACTTCCAAAACCTTAGTAGCTGCATGTAACCCACACAAATGTCCTGCTTGGTACCTACCCAACACCAGTCATAACAGCCCTCCCATGTATGTTGCACTGGCAATTTGGCAGGTAGATGGGCCACACAAAAGATTGATGGAAGGAAGGAAGTGGTTTGGAATAGATTTATCCGAAGTACCAACTATATATCATAACATCACCATGACCCTGCAAAAATATTTCTCACATCCAAGTGTAGTTCAAATGACACCAGCAAGTGGTTGTTTCTAACTATTAACAACTTGTCAACAATCAATTACGTTCTAACAAACTTGGTTGTGGCACTAGGTTGTTGCAAATTAAGTAAACAGATATTCAACAGCTCCCCTCAACCATCAGAAACCACAATTTGGTTTCAATGTGAGTAAATTGCAAAATATGAAGATCTTGGAGATGGAATCACTTAGGGTCGAAGATATGGAGCAATTAACAATTTTGCAAACCATGCTATTAATTATTTTGCAAACCATGCTATTAATTTTCTCGATGATTTGTCTTCTTGGTCATAAGGTGTGTGAACGAGTGCTAGCTTGGTTAGAGTTTATGTTGTTTGGAACAATGACACTTCAACAAGATAAATAATAGAAGTTGATAGAATTATTTCAAATATTTTCAATATATCTCAAGTGCAAAAACTTCCAGAATGGTTGAAGAACCCTCCAAAGTGGTTGTTGCTAAAATAATTTGATTTGAACAATTGGATGAGTTAATCCTACCGCCTCTTCCAAATGATCTATGTTTTCATCACATTGGGTCTTGGTGATGTTTGCCGATCTATCCTGTAGTGCTATGCCACTTGAGGCATGTGAACCGGCCTTTACATCACTTCATTAGCACCTCTCCCAAATCGGTGGCGCTTGTGTTTATGCATCATGATTCCCTAGATATCTACTCTATGTACAATGCAATGGCATTCCTAAATCTACTTGGATAGCTAGATTGAATTTTGAACTAAACTATTTCAAATATTTGATGTCTAAGGACTTAAGTTGTTACCAAGTGAACCAATCTCCACTAACATTGTTATGCCCTAGCTATGTTCAGATGGATGGTTGTCCTCTTAATTTATATGAACAACCAAACTATTAGAACATATGATGTTCATTATAGAGGTTACAAAAATTGAATATTGTTGACCATTCTTAGTTCACTTCTAAAATTTTCAAACAAAGTACGACCTAAAGGTTTTGTAAAGATATTGGCCAATTGATCAAATGACACTTTGAGAAGTCGTGTCCTTCGAAACTACACTATCATGCAACTAAAACTTAAAAAATAATTCATATACAACTATTATGAAATTATCCTTTGGTTATTATAACTATTGTAAATATCCCCTTAAAAATGCAGTGTATTAATAAATAAATTACCACATCAGAAAATCAATTATAGTTACAAGTGAATTGAAAATGGGTTTTCTATATAATAATTTATACACATCATATAGACATATGTAGTCAACCATGTTTGATTTTTTTTGAAATTGCATTGTCATTACATGTGGTAACTATTTTAAAACTATTGTAAATGTGTCACTAAAACAACAACTATGATGCAACTAATGTACAATGTACATGCATACGATCGTGCCACGTGTCCACGTATCCACCACCCATTAAGGGATACATTTGCAACTAGTTTTTTTATTATGACTCACATTGATACAATTAATATGGCCATTGGTGCGCCATTACTAAAATACTATTGTTTAATTATGTTATGACTATAATCCAACTACTTATAACTTAATAAATATACATATTTGATATGCAAGTTTAGGAATTGCATTGTAATTGCATGTGCCAACTACTTTAAAATTATTATAAATGTGCCACTAAAACAACAATTGTGCTGCAACTAAATAGAATATACATACATGCAATCATGCCGCATGTCCATATTTCCACCACCCATTATGGAATACATTTGTAACTAGTTTTTGATTATGATTCCCATTTATACAATTAATATAGCCATTAGTGCTTCACTACTAAAGTACAATTATTTAACTATTTTATGATTTAATGTAAACATTTATAACGTTATAAAAATACATATTCATAAATTATTTATATCTTCATCATATGTGTTTCATTTTGAGTGATTTAAAATGTTATGGGGGTGCTACCTAAAGTTCTAGAAATCATCTTTGAAGTGCAAAGGAAAATGAATAATGAAAAAATAACATGAAGATAAATAAGCTTTCCAACTTATAAAACACAATTGTTTTCTTCTTTTTTTCCTCTTTGGACCCCTTCAACTTTCAAACCTTGTAAATTTTTAATTTCTTATTCATTTTAAATGATTCAATGTGTTATAGGAATGCCACTTGAAGTTTTACAAATCACATTTGAATTCCAATACCAACATAACAACATACATGGAATTAAATATGGGTGTTTGGGAACCAACCTTTGTAACATTTGGTGGTTTGTTTTTTAAATTCTTAACCCCCTTTACTTTGAAAGGCCACAAATTTCTTAATTATATTTATTTTTTGATGATTTTTAATGCACTAGGTGTGCAATAGGAAGGGTTCAAGTTTTTTTCAAACACATAAAACAATGGAGTATTCCCCTTGGATTTGGCCTGCCTTGAACACTTAAGTATTATAGTTGTAACTCAATTGTAACCAATGAACAACTAAAAAAATTAACCCATATGTTTTGTCTTCAAATCTCATGTTACAAATTATATAAAATAGACCTTTTTTTTTAATGTTATCACATTAAATTACATGTGTCATTTTGGGATGAGCTTAAAAAAGCTTAACCTAAAAGTAAAATTTCATGATTATTCTTGAATACATTTAATTTTGTGTTTTCCTATTTACTTACTTACTAGGTCCTACTTTTCTACCTACCTAAGGTTATATACAACCTACCTAGCTATTAAAATATATTTTTATATTTTTTCCAAAATAAAATTAATATGCCATGTGGCAAAAAAATATTATGCCACATGTCACAATCTCGGATCATCATTAACAATCATAATGGACAATGCAAATCAATATTTTAATTCTTTATGTCCAAAGAATTTCATAATACCATGTGTTAGATTTTAATATATGGATGACAATTAATGAAATTGGTATGACATCATAGGTGTAGTTATTATGGAGTTACATAGTAGTTGAAAATGAGTTGTTTTGACTAAGTTGCAATTGAGTTGCAATGAATTACTATGGTGAATTATAATTTTATAAATCATGCAACTTGTTCATTAGCACTCACATTGTATAAATATATTGAGTTGCAAGTGTCTTTTATAACTCCAAAATTGAATTATAAGGCTAATTCCAAAACACTTTTTTTACTCATAATGTGAAAATACATGGTTGACTTCAATATCCATTTCATTTTTATTTTTTCTAATGACATGGTGTTTGATCGCAATATGCCTAATGTGGTTATGGAAGACAAGATTTTCAGACAATTTGATTACATTTTAGTTATCACACATAAGTATTGTTGGTTTTGTTGTATCCAAAATTTGCAACTTGTGAAAAAGTCTCCTTGACCAAACAACTTTTTTGGCTTCAATATTTAGTGCCATGTATTTTGCTTCTACAAATGAGAGGGTAGTGCATGGTTGTTTCTTACTTCATTAAATAGTAGGGTTCGAACCAAGTTTGAAAATGTATCCAATGATGGATTTCTTGTCATGTAGGTCATTAGCCTAGTTGGCGTCTAATATCCAAACAAAAATATTATTCTTTCTTGATTGATAACAAATTTGAAAATAGAAAATACCTTTGATGTACCAAAGCAAATGTTTAATTGCATTTAAGTAACAAACTTGCCATTAGTGTGAAAAACAACTAACCATGTTGACTATAAAAGCAATCTCAGGTCGTGTTTGAGTGAGGAAGATGAACTTCCCAACCATGTGTTGGTATAATTGGGCATCCATTAGTGGGGATGCCATGTCTACCTTAAGCTTCAATCTATGAAACATAGGAACAATTATACCATTACAATCTAGGAAGCCAAATTATGTGAACATTTGAGCAACATAGCCACGTTGGGTGACTATTATTCCATTTGAGTGAAACAAATATTCAATGCCTAAGGAATGCCACAAAAACCTTAGGTCATTCATTTCAAATTGTGTTTTGATTTCAAAATGCAGCCATTCCAATTTTTAAATGTGATTTCCAATGAAATACACATCATCCACATATAGGGAACAACAATATCATGTATCCTTCCCTAAGGTAGTAGACAATAGTGTTTGTTAGCCCTCGAATTAAGCCTTAATATTGAAGATAATCATCAATTTTTGTGTACTAAGTTTGAAAAACTTGTCATGGCTTGTATTGCACCTTCAACAACTTGCATACCATTTATTCTTGCCCCTAGACTCTAAAACCTTCAAGTTGCTCAACGAGCACCTCTTTAGTTAGTTTTCTATTCAAAAAAATAATTTTAACGTCAAGATGAAAAATGGGCCAACTTCCATGACTTACAATTGTTGTGATTGTGTGAAGAATGTTGTTTTAACTACATGTGCATAAGTCTCATCAAAGTCCTCCCTTGCTTGTAGTTGGAATCCTCAAACTATAAGTTACATTTGAAACTTGGTGGTAGATCCATCCACATGGGTCTTGATTTTGTAGACCCATTTAGTGGTGATAGGTTTCATGATAACTAGAAGATCCACCAATGTCCAAGTATTGTTTTTATGAATTGATTTCATTTATTGTTCCATGGTGTCAACCCATTTTGCTATTTGGGATGCTTCACTATAATTGGTGGGTATAACAACAACTTCTTGCTACCTTTAACACAAAGTCATGAAGCGTTTGGGGGCAATGGATTGGCCTACACATGTGCATGTGTGTGTTAACAAATAGGAGATCTACTCAAGTGCAAACATAAATCTTTATTGAAAGGAACTACAACATAATGCTCACAACACAAAACACAACATCAAGAACTCTCCAAGGTTCTTGTCACAAGAAATACACAAACTTGTGTAATGAAGAAAAGAGAGACAAACCATCAACACCAAAGTATTTAACTAAAAGACCAAACCACAAATAACCAAACTAAAATAAGTAACGAAAGTAATTCAACCTTGTGAAAGTAACCTAGTTACTTTCATACTCCAGTAACTAATGAAACCTAATTAGTTGAGCTTGAATTCTCAATAGTGTGGTCCTTCATGAATAAAAACAACTTCAAGTTGAAATGTAAAGTTTTTAATGGAATCAAAGTTGTTAGACTCCAACATCATACCTCTAGTTAAGTCACTATTCTTAAATTGTGGATTGAATTGATGGGAATTGAAAAGAAGAGTTGTATTTGCCTCAAGATCGTGTGAGTGGACTTGCTCGAAAAGTGAAGGATCTTGGAGAACTTCAATTTCAATGGGTGGTGGCAACAATCCATTTGGAACATCTGATTTTATTAGTGTAAGATCCTCGAGTACTGGAAGGTCCATTGGAAAGCTCGTGAATGGTTCAATGGTTGCCAAGATTACTTTGACCATAATGGTTGGTGAGAACCCAAGATGATTTTCGTCAAATCTGACATCTTTAGATATAATGGTTTATTTATTTTTACACAAAAACATTGATATTCTTTAAACAAAAGGTCATACCCAACAAACTTATGGGACCATTTGTCTCCGTGAATGTTTATGTGGACAAATGAAACACACCCAAAAACTTTCAAATGGCAAAAATCTAAAGGTGACACAAGGAGTTGTTGATGGGGGGTGACCCCACTATTTGCCCTAGTAGGAGATAGATTTATCAAATAATTAACAGTGCTAACAATTTCTACCCATAGGTGAGTAGGAATGTTTGCACCAAAAACAAGACTCCTAACATGTTTAATGAGGGTTATGTTTTGTCTCTTTATAACACCATTCTAGTGGGGGGTGTTAGTTTGCGTGAAGTGTTAAAGTATACCATGATCTTTACAAAACTTCATAGAATTAATGGAGGTATGTTATCTTCCCTTGTCAAAGTATAAGGCCTTAATAAGCTTCCCAAATTGTAATTCAAGTTTGTTTTAAATTGCTTGAATTGAAGAAAAAACATCATTTTTTCTCTTGAGGAGGAAGACCCACCTGAACTTAATACAATCATTAGTGAATGTAAGGACGTAATGAACACCATACAAAAAGGTGTTGTTGAAGGGGCCACACACATATGTGTGTACTAGATCAAACGATGTTTTCATGCAATGCAAATTTGTATTAAGAACAATTTTCCCATTGTGTTTACCTAAGGTGCAGGCTTGAAAAAATTGGCCTTCAGTATAAATGTTTGGCATGTTAATTGCCAAACCTTTCTAGAAAAAAAAGAAAAAAACTTTGGACATTTAAATGTCCTAGTCATTAATGCCATAGATGAGTGAGGTCATTATTATTTACCGTTTAACCACACAAAAGTTCACGAGGAACAAAGAACTTGTACAACCTATTTACAAAATTTCTACTACCAATTCCTACAATGTTGTGTTGGGAATCCAATAGAGAGACCTCTTGAAAGTTAAAAAGCATTCCCATCCCCTTGGTAGTAAAAACTCCTACAAATAATAGGTTTGAGTTTACATTATGCACATACAAAACTTCTTCCTTTATTTCATTTTTCTTTCCAACAAGGATCACATGGGTTTTTTTCTTAACCACTTGGTGAGCAATCCCATGAGCTGTCTTGATCTTGGGAGTCCTTTTGCCATCCTTCATGTCTATAAGGAGCTCATTGTTCCCAATAACATGTTTAGAAGCATCAATATCTACAAATCAATTTGAAGTGTCAACATATTGACATAGATTCAGCTATAATACCTTTATGCCAAGGTATTGGTTTTGTTTAGAGCCTCATTATAGTCATGGAAGTTGTCCACTTCCTCATCATTGCCTCCTTGATCATGTTTATTAAGTTTTTTAAGTGTTCACATTTGACATTGCGATGTTTGATTTCATTTGACAACTTCACACAACTTTGCATCCAATGATTTAGACTTCCACAAAAGTTGCAATTTATTTCGCATTTGATAGCAAGTCCCTTGTGCACGTTCTTATTGAATTGATGTAGCTTAGCTTTGTTGAACTTGGACTTGATAATAAAAACTTCATTCTCAATCTTCTTTCCTTGCAACTGCTCCTTTGCCTCGTCATGCAAAAATATTAATGTCAAATCATTCAAAATAGTTAGATCATAACAATATATTAAGGTAGTTGATAGTGATTCCATGCTTTCTGGACAAGAGTTTAAAATTTGTTTGACCAAATCCTTTTTTAGCAATGGTTTTTCCAATATTAGCCAATTGATCAATGATTTTTTTCATCTAGGTTAGAAATTGAGTCACAAAGCTGCCTTTCTCTAATCAAAGGTTGGTGAATTTGGTCTTCAAATGGAGCTGTATTATTCCACTTTGTTGTTCAAACAAGTTCTTCAATGTTTTCCACATAATTGTTGGATTTGTGATCCCAACAATATGCGATATGATTTCATTTTTCATCGATAGCCCAATGATCACTAGAGCCTTTTTCTTATAATGCTCAAAATCCTTTATAGTTTTTCCATTATTCATTTTGAGGTCATCATTAAAGTTGGGTTCCATTAAATCAATCAACTCATTTCTTTGCAGTAAATTGGAGATGCAAAATTTCCACGTACTATAGTTGAACAATCCTCCCAATTTTGAGTTTTCTAATACCAATGAACCTTCTGCATTGTATGATGTTATATTATTTTTCTTTATAATCATTGATCATAACAATGTTTAGAATCTAAGAAATAAATCAACATTAAAAATCATATTAATGTGTTAAATCTACTCTAATACCATGTAGAATCAAGTTACAGTGCTTGAAGGTAATGTTGTACAAATATTGAAGAAAACTTAGTGAGGTCCCCATTATATACTACAGAGAGTCATTTTGATTTTGTGATCTAATTTAACTTTGTAACAATTTAAATAAATTCCTAACAAATTAGCTAACCAAAAATCGTTATTACTAACTACTAACAACATGTTGTCAATCAACTATGTTATAATAGACTTAGTTGCGACACCATGTTGTTACCATACAAATTAATTAAATAGGTATTCAACATCATTATGGTCTAAGGTTTTTTTAAAAAATTGAATTTGAACAAAAAAAATGGAAGCATAACAAACAAATGCATTGTCAGATTTTTTTGGGGGATTTGCTTTCAAATATTATCTTGAAACATTGTGAAGGAGGATTTTTTATATTGCTGCTTCCTTCTACACCTTTACTAAACTATGACAAATGCATCAAAGTTCAACCTCCAAGAAAGTGATAAATCTTTCAATGAATAATTTTATATTGTCTCTATTACATCTTGTCTTTTGGATCTTTGATCTTGTCTTTTTTCCTATCACCAATCTCAAGGTGTTATATGTAATCATCACAAGTATTTTTTCTATTTACTTGATGTTGGTGTTTTGCTTCACTATTGCTAATATCAAACTTGGCTATTTGCAAGCTAGAATTTCACACCATTGGTCTCTAATTGGGCTAGCTTTTTTTTATCCTATTTTAAAAATCTTTTTTCATGTTGTTGTTGATGTACATTGTCATCACTTGCGGATGTCAAAGCAAAGAATAATCAATCTATTCATTTGAATAATAATCAAATCATGTGATGCACAGTTTTCCATAGCAAGACAATTTAATTCATAGATTTTGGCCTTGCACACAAGATCTAACAAAGGCTTCATTGCTTACCACAAGGCTAATGGCATAATGAATATAGAAAAAATGTTGAGTATCATCATTCTTTTTCACCTTGAAGGTAAGATAAAAGATGTAAATGTTAATCCTTAAAGTCCTCTTGAACAAGAACCAATTAAAAAATAACATTATGCAACCCCAAATGCCATCTTTGATTTTTTTTCCTTTACAAATCCTTTTTTCAAAGACCATGACATGTGAAAAAGTTTGGAGGAGGATACCATGTTATTTGTCATCAAAGGTTTTTCACCATTAACGATTGTTGAGTTTATTTGGTTCCACAAAAGGACATACTAATTGTGCTCAAGGGTGATGTTCCCATCCAAAAAGGTCTTGACCAAATATGTTCTTCTTACATTGATGAATAAGATCTTGGCAAAATTTGTGCAACCTACCTTGATTAAATGTTTGTTAGCAATATCCTTACTTTTGATCTTTGGATGTCAAATGGGTTCAAATGTTTTTGTAGTTGTTGTTAATATATTTGTTCAAGAATTGGTAACAATCGGTAACTTTGAGTTATTTGAAACAAGTGATATGAATCGTGATAGTTATGGCATGCACTATCAAAGTTTGCCAATATGCATAAATAAAGTCTACTTGAGTTAACATTTACAAGTGTATCATATGACCAAAAAAATCCAACACATGGAGACAAGCATCAAACACAATTTGCATAGATTTTGATTTGAACCTTCACAAATTGAACACTTGGCTAAAAACAAGTTATGTTTTTATATTGCAATGTTATGTGGTTTGTCGAGTTACATATACTTGTTATTTTGTAAAAATCTTCAAATGTTGGACATAACTTATTAAATTTGATATGTAGTCAAAATTTTGCATTGTGAAATTAGAAAATTTTTATACAATGTAAGAATAATGAACAACAACTTTTAAGAAACAATAACAACATCTAATATGACAACACAATGTGCATTTGAAAAGTAAGTGACAATGGTATTTTTTCATGACTTAACATATATTGGAAAACTAACCATGAATTTTTGGTGGATTTTGATGTTTAAGGTTTCTATTGTAATAAATTTTCTTGAGCTTCCTCAACTATGTTTTCTTGGTTGAAATTTGGTGGTTGATTTTCAATTCCATGTTAGCCCCATGCATGGTTCTTTTGTTATGATTTACCAATAATTGATTTGTGTTGGATTTTGTTGTGTAGGTTTTTTGTGGTGGCTTCTTATGATATGATCAATGGGGTTTTTTTTTCCCCAATGCCTTTATATGAAATTACAACATGGTGCCATTTGATTCATTTTCTTTCTTCTTGGTCATGTGAGAATTTATTGAATTATAAACAGTATAACCTTTTAAATGCTTGTGAAATAAAATTTAAATTTATAGAAAATTTTGATAGTGAATTTCAAGATGAGGTTTAAGAAGAATAATTTTCAAACCTTTGTGATGTTTTTCATTTCACCAAGGTGAACAAAGTTCTTGGACATATCTAAATTTTGAATGTCAATTGAAGCTAAAGGCATTTGTAATTTGTAGTCCCCTAATACATTTGAAACAATATGAAATTTAACCTTTTTGAGTTTTTTAGGTGAATTGTTTTATTGTGAGGTTGTCAAAAGAAAGTTCATGGCAAAGAGGCCTTGGTGTGTTGTTGGAAAAAATGAATTGCAAAGAGGATTTAATGTATAATTAGATTACAAATACATGGCCATGAATGTTTTAATAATCATCATAACTAATCAAGTTAAGTTTTTTGCTTGAAAACCACCCCATTTAATTAATTGAACTTTTTTTCAAAAATTTAACCGAAAGAATCACTATTGAATTTACTAAACCCTTGTACCTAGACAATTCTTAAAATTTGCAAAAGATGAAAAAGTTGGGTTTTGTTGATTCTTTTTGTAAATTGAAAAGGTCAAATACAGAAAACCAATGAATTTTCAAAGAACTACCCAACATGAAATAAAAACATGAAATAAAGAAAATATTCAAGTTGTTTTTTTTCATAATTATATTCTAAAACATAAATTATTATTTGTAAAAAAAACTATGTTGCAATGTTATACCTTACACTAATGTCAAACATATTGATGTTAATTTTTATCTTCAATGTGCATGGAGGATTATATGTTGTTGTTAGAACACTTTCACTATAAAAAGACTTAAGTTGTTATGGGAAGTTAGAACTTAGCATTAAGCAAATTGGCTACTAGATTGGACTTTATATTTGGATTATAATAGTTGAACATTGATTTCACCATTAAACCTTGCGAAATCATAATGTTATAACTTACTTAACTATAGTTATGTTTATCTTATCCATCAATGAGTGTAATGTGTATAAGGTGCCTAGGATGACTCAAAAGCAAAGTGCGGCTCCACATTTTCAGAATGTCCATCCCTCACTCATGGGCTTTACTGATCATAAAAGCACAAGGTGAAAGTCATCGGGCCAACCATATGTAGTTCATATAAAGGGGCATGGTTCCTACTCCTAAAAAGTGCAAAGGATCTTACACCTATAAACAGGCAGGCATTATATCTTTATGCCTACAAGTACTTGTAGGCATAAGATCCCTCCTGATGTGATCCATGCCACATTAGCACGACATCGTTTGGCACCTACACTGGGTTTGGTCCTAATAGCATGAAAGTACCAAAGTTTATCACGAGCAGAAGCAACCCCCAATAGAATCGGGAAAGTAATATGGGGCGAGGAATTTTAGGGAATTTATGATGTAAATATCGCCAGCTTCAACAAAAATGCAACAAAAAAAATAAAAATTATTTGTTCAAGAAAGGAGTCAATCCAATCATAGGTTCCCTACGGCTACCTTGTTATAATTTCTTTCCAGTCTTTAGGAGTGCAATAAAAGTCTGGGAAGAAAGCAATACAAACACACCACTAGGAGGGATATTTACGAGTAGAGGAATGCCACAACCAGAGGGCATTATTTAATTTGAGGCCTCTGCATCAAGCCCGATGCTTTATGCACCCTCCAAATACACTAGGAAATTTCTGGAAGTGCTTTACTGACTTTTGTGTTCGGAAAGCAAATAAATATTATTATCCATGACCTAAAAAAGAAAGTGAGCCAAAGCTCTGCCTTTGCGCATGCCCTTTTTCGAGTGAAGTCTGGGGCAAATATAATGTTGTTGTCTCATTTTATGCAAATATTTTATTATAGGCCACGTAACCCCGAGCATGAAAATGAAAACAACATAGGTTGTGTAAATTGAGGCTTTTTAAATCTCAGTGATGAGTAATTGGAACCAGTTTTAGGGGGATTTTTTGGAATCCTTCATATGGTCGTCCATGGATCATTCCAAAGACAAATTCAAAAATAATTACCTCATTTTCAAGCCTAATTATATTATTTCTTTCTTAATAAGAACCTCCTTTTCTTATGAACTTTTTGAATGAGTATCTCCATTTTATAACTACATCACTCTTTTTCTTTACCCACCAACATGGATATGAAAAATAAAATTAACATGTTTTTTTTCACATCCATGAAATGTATATTAATTTAAATTAAAATTGACATTGACGTAAATAATAATGGATTGTTGAAAATCATAAAATGAAAAAATAAAATAGTTGATCATAGCTGTTAGTGGGCAGTAACGTGGTGCTCAAATTAAGAGCTACAGGAACAAAAAAGCCTGTGATACCCATTTCCAAATAATTTAAGTGCATAATTTTTGAGCATTTCTTTTTTGGGTTCACTTAGGTCAATTAGGTTGTATGAGCACTGGTTGGAACTTGGGAGAACAAATACAGTAAAGGCATGCCATTTGAAAAACTCAAACTATCAGCAATCCTACATACTCACTACTCGCTTGGGACAATAGAGATATTCATAAAGTCACCCTGTCTGCACCCTATCTTTGGGCCTCCTTTCACCCCCTAACACCTCTTTTAGTGGTATCGGCAAAGTAAGGAAATTTTATCAAAACTCAATATGTAATGCTGAAACTCAATACGAAATACTGAATCTCAGCATTTAATGCACAAGGGTCGAGAGGATTTTATAACAGCTATGCAGGTAGGAGCAGTGAAAATGTATGTAGCAGCAGTGGAGGCGCTCAGGAAGAAAAGAAAGACAGGGTGAAACTCAGGAAACCATCCTGAGTTTCACCCCCGGTTTCCTCCCCCTGAATGCTAATGTGCTTTTTTGCAGGTTTTTCTTTAATCTCACCCTTTTTATGACCAAACGCAGGATACAGGTGCTGTCTTTTCCTGACTTTACGGATACCTCTAATCTGGTTAACAAAAGTCTCCCACCAAAAAGTGTGTGTGTGTGGGGGGGTTGGTTGGTGGATTGTAAGTAGTGAAAGAAGCAAAGATCGTGAAAGCAAATAATAATAATAATAATAATAATAATTTAAAATCACAATGGAGGGGACTGGCGGGGGCAAACACCACCAACAAGCATGGGCACATTATGGACAAGCCATACTTGATGTTGTTGGAGCAACTGGAGACTGGCAGAGTTAACTTTTATAGACAGATCTGGTTGGTAATGGACAGCTTGCTGCTCTTTGGGAAGATGAAGATTTCAATGAACCTGAATGCTTCTTTGATGATCATGCTCTTGAGAGATATCCAAGCAGACACAAGATGAACTACTCCATTTGTGTTTTTGTCACCAAAAGCGGTGAGAACAACTTGAAGATGTATGTTGGGTGCTTAGTTACATGTTATTTGTCTTTGCATAAGGATATCAAGCACAACACTCCCTTCCTCTTTTCTCTTCTTATTTGTAGTAAAGACCTTTGCCTGTTTTTTTAAAATGGCATCCTGTGGGCTTTATACAAAAACATAACTTCTTCCCTCTTGCAACTTGGAAGGAAGTTTTATGTTTTTGACTAGGAAAAGTCTAGTTTAGTTAAGAATTATGAAATTCTTTTGATTCTTTCATTCCTTACCATTTCTTTTCCAGATTTACTGGTTCCAAGGACCCTACATGTAGAGCACTCAAAGAATTGTCCAAAGTATATTTGAAGGGCACCTTATATCCATTGATATCCTTCTTAGAAAAGAGGAGTGATCTTTTGACTGTTTCTTTAAGACTCGGAATGAAATTATGCCTTCTTATAAGGGCAAGATACCTCTCACTTTTAAGGAGTAGGTGTAAGAACCGTATCATTCCTATGCCTCATCATCTACCTATAGTTCAGGATAATGTTTGCCTTGTGCTTTATGATGAGTAAAGCCGATGGGTGCCCAATGTAACACAACTCCTGAAAATGGCTGGATGAACTCTAGACTTCATTATCATTCCAAAGGGTACACTCCTACCGTTGGGATTTTAGCTGCAATTTGAAGACTAGGTGGGTGAGGTGAGGGCGTAGTGTGTATAGGGCTTAATAGATCCATACACAATACTTTGGATGAAGTACATCCGTCAAGTTTTGTGGAAGGAGTTTGGATCTGTGAATATGCACAGGTGGCAGTGACTTCCAAAAGGTGGTATTCAAAGAAAATGATTGCTTTTGATTGGTCCATGTGGTGGTGGCCTTTAAATAGTCTTTCTCTTTATATCATTCACTTTTCCATTTTTGTGAGTGGGGATGGGGAAATAATTAACACTCTATGTTGGATGTAACCAGTGTAAAAAGGCATTAAAAAAAACACAGCAAATTTCAAACCCACCAAGTGTGAAATCAGATAATATATTGCATGAGAGACCCAATCCAATACGCCTCATTCCCTCGGGCCCAATATACACGATTAGAGGCCTAAATAGGCGGAGATGCTAAAACACTAACCACCCCCACAAACAGTCTAGGGTTGTGGTTTTAGGCCACAATGAACCAGCACCCACCAGCGCACCATGAAGGATGGATGGTAAGTGGTCAGGAGACAGTTTTCTGTTGGGTTCCAGTTCATTAGTTAACCATGGTAGTTAGCTCAGTTGCTTGATTTTTTTACTACCTACCTACTAACAACTGACCAGCAGGTTGTTAGTAGGTAGGTAGTAAGAACAGCCCTTACCTATCCATGAACCATCTACTTAGCTAGTAGTTCTTTATTTTCCTACCTATCTACCTATATATGAGACCTCTTTTTTTACATAATTGGTTACCAAGGTGAAACCATACCTTAAATCATTGGGATGGGATGATGGAGTGTGGATGATGGCCTGAGATCTGACCACAGAACTCAGAAAAAGCCCAAATTTTTAGGCATCTTTAGGGTGAAATTTGATACACCAAAAAAGCTCTATTTTGACATGTTATATGTAATTGGCTCTCTTCCACCTCCTAACAATCCAATGGCAAGCCTATGGGTGGTGTTTGATAATGTAATAACCAGTGTTGGGCAGTTTATAAAACTTTCTTTTAAAAAAAAGGAAGAAACCTATCAGGGCAGTTCTTAGGATTCAGAACAATGGTTCTCCCCCACAAAAAAAGAGGGTTTAAAAAACTAGTTCTTATATGTAACCACTTTCTCAGTTGTTAAAAAACAAGGGGCGTGCCACACTGTGGCCTTGCCATTTACATTAAAAAGTATGTTAAGGCAAAAGAATAATTATGGAAACTCAAATATTTCAACATGCAAAAAATATAATCTTCAAAAAAATCCTTTACAAGAAACCAAAATCCTTCAAGATATCATAACTCTACAAGTGATCTCGACGAGACAAAAATATCATCTTTCAAATATCCTCATATAAAAATAAACCTATTATAATTACCTAGGGGCCAAATCCCTTAAGCTACAATACTCTATGGTGAATCCAAACACAAATCCAATAATGGACTACAAAACTGCTGGTTGCTTATGGGGTTTTTCAAATATCCAACTTGGATTGGTGCGGTTTCTAATAACCCTACAAAATACAGGAGAATTAGGTTCTGTCCTGAGGACTATTACTACTAACTACTACTCTGCAAGGGTGTACAACAAGCTCGTTTGTTTGCACTTCCTTTGCAAATTTGACTCATCATAATGCTTTTGAAAAGGGAAAGAGAAAGCTGGGTCCTCTTAGGCCCACTTTAGATGGGGTCCAAGGTCCAAATTCCTAGGAACCAATTTGGACTAATTTGTAGCAAATTGAATCCTTGAGTTGGTCCATGCCTTGGAGGAGCCTAGTGTGCATCTTGGTTCCCCAAATCATGAACTCTCCTTTGAACTCTTTCTTTTGGTTTGAACAAATTGGTTTCCCTCCAAACTGCTGCCATACAGGTTTAGCTTCAATTTGCCACTTTTTGGTCTTGGATCATCATCTAAAAGCCATGGGTCCAATTTATGGCTCTCAGCCAATTTAGGATTGCTATTTCATTGGAGCCTGGACCTTGGACCCCATTTAAAATGGCCCTTAAGGTTGAGTGTGAAAGCCACTGATGAATACCATAGCTTTCCATGCCTTTTATTATGGGTGCACACAACTTTTACACCAATTCCTCATATTTATCGCCCTTATATATAAGGGAGAGAATGAACCAAACCAACACTCTTTTAGTAAGAGTGGCACAAGGATTGAACTCTGGAATTCGCCTTTGTTTAGAATTGATATCAAAATTTTGAGAATAAAATTTTAAAAATGGGTTCGAATTCTTAAGGTAGGCACATTGAATTAATGTTCAAAAGTTAGGAAGTAAGCTGAATTTTATGAGTAGGTGATTAGTTTCAATTTGCTGAAAATTTTATTATCTTCATAAGTTTTTAATTTAACTTGTTTTAGAATTTGATTCTTATAAAATTTTCAATAAGAAGGAATGTTATTGTCACGAACACCATTTTCACATAACAAATGAAGTTCATCCGTGACTCATATTTAATATTTAATTCCTTTCTATATTAATTTGTAATTCGCTTTTAATTAACTTTCAATTCAATCTTAATGCACTCTTATTTAATTATCAATTGATTCATGGTTTACTTTTTGAAATCATACTTAACACATAGTTCATTTGTAATTAGAAGGTTTCATACAAAACTTTCTTGCTCAATGGGCACATGAATTTTTCACAAGTGCTTACTTGAGTTAGATCCCCAAAGGGATATAAATAGAAAGAAAACTTACCTTTGGTTTTAGTTTGTTAAACACAAGTCTGAAATATAATCTTGCTCCATAACCTTGTTTTGTTATTTTCATGTTTACATTTTAAAAAAAATCACAATACAAATTTTGTTTGTACTTTGGTGTTGCATATTTTGTGTTTTTAGCTTTAGCCTTTGTCTTATTGTCTTGGTTTTTTTGTTTCAGGTTTTGGACTTAAACTTAAACCTACACTTTTGTCAATGTCTTTGTAATTTTCATGCCTGTGACAATTAATCTACACATGGAATTGAACGTTGTTTTTAAACAAAGCTTGAAGAACCTTTTTAAACTTCAAGTTCGACCTTCAAGTTAGAGCTAGGGTTTGAATAAAACCTGAATATTCCTGAACCAGAATTTTGAAACAGGAATATCCACTAACACTGGAATAAACTAGTTTGGAAGGGGGGATAAAAAAGACTTGATTTCATTAATAATTTCCCATGTTGGTTTCCTTCAAAAAATTAGAATTAAAAAACCATTTGTTCCAATTTTTCCAAAAAAATCAAAATCAATGAACCATTGACTTAATTATTTTTTAAACCCTAAAATAACCAACAATTTTATGAAATAATGGGTAAAGTTTTTTAAGGTTATAAGGAGATTTTTCAATTTTCTGAAAACGATGGTTATATGTATATCCAAATTGGCTTTGATATTTGAAACTATGGTTATGAACCCTAATAACTATTCTGATTATTGACAAGGATGCAAATGTGATTTAACTACAAATATTGGGCATTAAAGCCTTGTTAGCATTGTTTTTTAATGTTAAAAGCTTGTGTTATGGATGATTGTCACTTCTTTCCACATGATAACATGGTAATTTCTATCCACCAACATATTGATATTACATATAGGTATTGATCTAGGTGTGGTAACTATGTGGATATATATATTTCTTATTTGCTTCTTTCTTAATTTATGATCATTTGTCCACAAATCTCTTAGATAATTGGTTCATTAAAACTTTTCTTATGTTGAATGCCCAAATTCCTCATATGGTGTGTTTGCTCCATTTGTTATCTGTTTTCTTGGGCTTTTTCATTTCTGTTGAATTTGCCAATGGTTTGATGAGTCCATTTGGAAACTTTTATAAGTTGAAACAGGCCTTTTGAAAAAGCTCACAATTTATATATTGTTCATGCATGACTCTTAATCAAAGTTCCTTTTTTCTTTTTTTGGTTTGATAACCATGAAAGCCATTTCATTGCAAAAAAAAAATAAAAAATCTCAGTTTCTTTGTTATAGCACAAATGCAACATGAATTGATAACATTTTTTCACAAAACTCTATTATCAAAATTTGAGGTGTCATTCATTCCTATTGATCTCACCACACATATCAAACATAACATGAAAATATCCTAAATGATACACCATATCGAAACAAAGTTATTTGAAATCACACAAGCTAAAATTATATCTTGTCCATAAAATATTTAAAACCATGTTCACAATTAAGTCAGTTCAAAATAAAAACTCAAATAAGTAAACTAACCCAGTTTATTCCTTACTTGAAACCTAATCAAACAACTGACCTAACACGCCTAACTAAGGACAAACTGCCCTCAAAAATTAAAATTGTGTCTCCATCTAGCCCCCCAAAAAACGATTTTTTTCTCAAAAATTGCTAAAATCACGGAAAGAATTTATTTTTAAAAAGAGGAATCTGTAACACTTCAAATTATTATTTTTTGGGTCAAGTGAAAAGAATTCACCACACAAAAAAAAACACTACTCCTAATAGTCAACCGCTTAGATAGCAAACCCCAATGTTTGAAGTTTGTTTCCTAATGGGTCTTATGCTAGGTTTGAACTTTCTGTGCTCTCTTCCAGGGCAGTGTATTGGGTGAAGTGGAGCCATGTTGAACATCTCCAAGACCTTCTGGAAGAGGTCAAAAAAGTGAGTCTCTTTTTAGTTCCGTATAATTCAAGTTTTGGGCAAGAAGCAGCTGCCATGAAGCAGCATTGCAAGAAAAACTATTAAACACTGGTGTACAGGACTTGCTTTTGCTTGGGGAACAAGTTCTCACAATCATATACCTAGTATGAACTGTAAAGGCCATATCCAAAGAGTTTCATTGGAAATTCCAACTGGCCTTCTATTAGTTTTGATTCCAAAAACACAAAAGAAACAGATTTCACCAAATGAAGCAATTAATTATTACACCAATATCGGGCAGTTCTTTGATTTTGTTATAACCTCCGGTTCTTGATTCCTTGACCCATTCTTTTATATTTTTAAAAAATCATGGTCCTGGGTCGGAACTACTCTTTTGATTTTTTGAGAACCATCGATCAAGAGTCCATATCCTTGATACTTACCCACCGGTTTTTTCATTGGAAAAAGAGAGGGAACCACACCACAGTGAACTGGCTACAGTTTTAGCTAGAGGAAGGAAAAACAGTCCACTCATTGAATTCATTCACCATCCCAAAATTTGGGTTCTCCTAAACCCTCAAAATCTAAACTCTAATTAGGGTGTTCCAAATTAGGGTTGAGATTCCCAATATGGGTGTTCCTACACCTTCTAAACAATTATCTCCTTTTTCCCTTATTGTTTGGGTGTGGTGGGTTATGTTATTAGTAGTGTGTGTTGAATTGATGCTACTTGAAAAAAGCAGAGGAGTAAAGGGGGAACAGATACCTGGTTATTTTGCCATAATGAAAACCCTCTTTTCAGAAACAAGGGGTGTGTCACACTGTGGCCTTACCATTTACATTAAAAAGTATCTTAAGGCAAAAGAAGAATTATGAAAACTCAAATATTTCACCATCCAAATATAAAATCTTCAAAAAATCCTCCAAAAGAAACCAAAATCCTTCAAGATATTATAACTCTATAACTAATCCCAAGTTTCTATACAAGCCAAAACATCATCTTTCAAAAATCCTCATATAAAAATAGACCTATTATTACCTAGGGGCCAAAATCCCTGAAGCTACTATACACTATAATGAATCTAAACACAATATCCTTGCTTTGGTAGGCAAGACTGAGAAAAGCCTCAGAACATAAATCTGCAGAAGCTACCCCAAAAATTCCTATACATAAAAATTGTCCATAAAGTCGAGCGATTAGGGGGGCGAGAACGGCCTGTTTCGGCATAATAAGGCATTAAATACGTAACTGGGAATGAAATTTAACAAAACGAAATAACTGGGACCCAAACTAGTTTTTCCACCAGTTTTGGTGGTAAACGGAGTTTCATCCCCTCTTTCCTTTTTCCTGAGCGCCTCCACAGCTGCTACATATGTTTTCACTGCTCCTACCTGTACAACTACAGCAGTACCTTGGCCATTTCAACACATGTTGGTACTTAATTAATTTTCAAATTTTCATCTCAACAAATGAAATATTCCTAAATATTATCCTTCACAATATTTCTTGATTTGGGAGAAATAGAATTTGAGATTTTCAACATTTTAAAATATAATATAATAAATGTCGAATTGGCCCAAGATACTAGGGTACTATAAATACTCTCAAACCTTGTGCATTAAATGCTGAGTATCAGCATTTCATACTGAGATTTAGTAAAAAATTCTTACTTTGCGGATACCACTGACAGAGGGGACAGGGGGTGAAAGAGAGGGTGACTTTACGGATAACTTTATAGCTAATAAACTAATAACCTTTTAGCTGTCTGAAGCAGAGGGAACAGAGCCAGTTTCTTTGGCTCTTTTGCCATAATGAAGACCTGCAGTGAGAAAGCACAACTAGAGAGACAAATCTGCTGCACAAACAACCAGGCTACAATCTCCCCATCCCTCCTCCTAACCTTGAATATGTCTCCCCTCTTATAGGCCAAAATGTCTGCTGTTACCCTTTTCACCATATTATTACTTTACTTATATCATGGAAGTATTCATTTTCCATGACAACTTTTGTCTCAGCCTCAAGCTTTGTTGGCCCTACCTTTGGGAAGCAGGGAAGGGATTTTATAGTATTAAAATCAATTATAAAGTATAGTAGTAGGGACCAAGGGACTTTTGACCCTTACTTTGTTCTTGAGAAAGCATCTTCATTCACACACCCTATTTGGGCCCTTACATACATCATCTGTTTACTTCATTGAACATATGTACAGTGTTAATAGTCTCCATACCATCCATTAAAGGTAAACTGGTTGTGGTATCTTATTCCAGCACTATTTCAACCATTTTGTTTGGTGAGAGGGCCAGGCAACCATGTGCTATTTCCACTTTTAGTATAGTCAGTTGAATTTTAAAGAGTAAATGTGCATGCTTGATGGATACATTGTCAGAACAATCACTTTGTTGAATGGAACAGGCCCTGGTTGAATGTGAGTCGAGTTTTCTTTCATACATTTTTTTTAATCTGCACAAGTAGCAACCATTTTTTTCCACATGTGTGCCTAAGTGGCTCCCATTGTGTTTTTAGCATAGGAAGAGATGGCTTCCAGGTCACTTGTTGATTGATTTTTTTGGTATACATGACATTTTCAAAATAAGTCCAAGTGATGATTCTTTTTTTAAAAAATTAAGTCCAACTAGCAAGCACACAAAAAAAAAAACCAAGGCAATGATTGTGGTTACATAACTCATAACAAAGAAGTAATTTATCACAATTGAACCACCTAAAGTAGCATTGAAATTGCATAGCTAGGGAAGTTTGAAGGTGGAGCATTAATACTTTCAAGGGGAGTTGAACCATGCTCTAGTAATATCAGACTTTGCCCAAGGCAACTCAACATCCCACCCACCACACGCCAACATTAATAAAGCTCATGATGAAGTAAACATAATCGTAATACTTATCGAAATCATGAAAATAGAAGGCCACAAAAATCCAATGAACACAAGGTTTTAAATGGCAACAATGATCAACATTTTGTGATCTTTCAAACTTGTAATGACCTTCTAATAAGGGAAATTGTTTTGAATAAAGAATTCGTGTGTAAACATGTAAACTATTGTGTTCAAATTCTAGCCCGACCGATTGTGTAGTTTGTCCTTCATGAAAGCAAGAATGGAGAAAATTTATCCGTCTTCCATAAATCCAAGAAGTAAAACAATAGTTATTTCAACCAACTTCATATACTCACTTAATTGTTGAATCAACAAGCCATTGTTGATCATTGTCATTCAAAACTTTGTCATTGTATAAGAACATTTAACCATGGTTTTGGGTGCTTGTGCTTTCATAATGAGTTTAAAGATGGATTGCTACAAGTCCAAGATATTAACATTCAAAGGTTCCATGACATGATCTAATGAAGATTTCACCCTCTTCAATTCACAATAATGCCTTTCGATGACATTAATATGAAAAGAGAAAAAGAAATCAACATCAAGTTGCATCCAAAATTGTGGATATACAATGCCAAGGATTCATCAATTTTAAATCCATAAAACACCTATCCAATTTTGTGATAAGCTTTTCAATAGCAATAAAACAACAGGTTTTCACTTGTGCAATGGATGCTAAGAAAACATCCGTACATGCTAGTTGATTAGCCACCACAATTACATTGAAAATGTGAACTTCATATGAATGACCAACCGTGCAAAATGCAAAGGTTTTTACACCAATGTTGTTGAGGTTAATTACCCAATTTTGGGTGATGGTGGTAGAATTGTTATCCACAACATCACAAAAGACTTCAAAATGTTCACATTGGTAACCAATCATAGGATCAAAATACATCATGAATATATTAACTTGACACATGTTATATTTTTACATCTAACACAAAATCACAAATGATAACATCCTTTCCTTGAACAAATTTGGTCAAGGCATTGACTACTTCCAACAATGACAACAAACTAGAGAAGACCAATAATGTGTGAATATCACAAAAATGTCAATTTCAACCTTGCTTGAGCAATTAAAAGGTTTTCTTATGACATTTTCATAATTTAAAATGTTGTATTAATATGCCATCACTTGCTTCAAAGGTTCCAACATTTACATCCATCAAGTTTTGACATTTTTCAAGATCTAAAGTCATGTTATTTTCACAATTTCAAAATGATTATTGAATCATTATGAGAAAAAAAGGTGTTTTGCAACTGGCCTTGCAACTCAATTGTAAAGGAAACTTGTAACTCACTGTATTTATACATCGTGAGTGTTAATGAACAAGTTGCATGAGTTACAAAGTTGAAACTCACCATATATAGTGCAACTCATTACAATTCAATTACAACTCAATCAAAACAATTCATTTTCAACTATTATGCAATTCCATTATAATTACACCCATGATGTCATAATGACATCATTGATTGTCATCCATCTATTATAATCTAACAAATGGAATTATGAAGATTTTTGGACATTATTTATAAAAAAAATTGATTCCATTATTCATTATGACTGCTAATGATGGTCTAAGATTGTGACACATGGCATATAAATTATATTTTGGAATAAATAAATAAATAACTATAATTATCTATTTTAGTAAATAATTAAGTCATACATAACCATAGGTAGGTAGGTAGGTTTTAAAACCTACTTATTTACCTACATATCTAGGTAGGTTGAAAAATAGGGCCTACATACTTACATAAGTAGTAAGAAAAAAAAAACAAAATGAACTACAAAATAGTCATGAAATTGTTTTTTTAATTTTATGTTTTGTGTCATGACCTTAGCTTTGGGCTTGCGACCAAGGCAAAGGCATGGAAAGGTGCGAGCTGAAAGTGCAACCCAAGAATCAGATTTGCACTACTTAGAATGTGAGGGAATGAACCCTAAACCCACTCTCAAATGGAGTCTTGACTAGACTCAATTTTCAAAAAGGTATTTCATGGGTCAAACTCACTGGATTAAAACATTCCTTACACCATTGAAAAACTCTTCAAACTTAGATGTCTAAAATAAGCTCGCATGACCCATTCAAGTATTTAAAACATTAGTTATGGCCAAACGAAAGTTTAAGAATCAAAGTGCCAATTTGACTTCCAACCATTAAAAGTCAAAAATCGCCTTGAAATATGTGTGTGCAAGTGGCTTAGCACATATCATTGGAAAGTTTTCGATGAGGTTTTCAACTTTGCTTCAAATTTCACTTTAATCAAAGGTTTACACAAGAAGTTATGGCCTTCCAAAATCCTTGGACTCTAATTTTGGGAATTTCAGGACTCCCATCTTGGGAATCTCAAGAGAAAATGACATTTGGATGTAGCCCTTGTGACTAATCATAGAGAATACCATAAAAGGGAAGGTGGCGGTTTCCCCCCAAATCCGAGTTGTGGTGAATCTTGTGAGTCTGTGTATGCCCATGGTTTGTCTGTGCACCAAAAATGCTCCAACTATCCATTAATCAACTTGTTGTTTAGTTTGTGTAGGTCCGTGTGAATAATTGACGTGCTTGTCGTTCTTCTTAATCCCATCCTGGAGCTTTAACATGCCCCTCTACCCCCGAAATGTTGTAAGTTAAAGAATGTATTCCAACTTTTTTTTCTTCCATTGTTTTCACTTTCGAACTCGCATTCAAGGACTATGGGGGTGCATCATTTTACCTTTAAATTAAGCTTTTTAAAATTCATAACGAAATGGCACTTGAATTTTAATGTGAGAACAAAAAATAATAATTTTTTTTAATATAGTCTGTAACATGGGATTAAAAAACAAAATATATGGGTTAAATTTTTTAATTGCAAATTAAGTTGCAATTGAGTTAGAATTATAACACTTAAGCACATAAAGCAAGCCAGATCCAAGGGGAGGTCTCCATTGTTTATGGTGTTTAAACAAAATTTAAACCCCTCCTATGGCATCCTTAAGGCATTAAAATTATTAAAAAAAGAATAAAATTGAAAAAATTATGGCCCCCAAAAGTAGAAAGGGTCAAAAACTCACAAAAACAAACCACTGAATGTTATAAAGGCCAATTATTTAACATTGAAATAATAATTTGTATGATGATTTGTAGAACTTCAAGTGGCGTTCCTATAACACTTTAAGTCATTTAAAATGAATAAGAAATTAAAAAAACTATGAAGTTTGAAAGTAGGAGGGGTCCAAAGAAAAAAAATGTTTTACAAGTTGGAAAGCTTATTTTTCTTCTTATTATTTTCTCATTATTATTTTTCTTTTACATTTTGAAAAATGATTTCTAAAGCTTGAAGTAATGCTCCCATAAGATTTTATATCATTCAAAATAAAACACATATGATGAAGATATAAGTAATCAATGAATTTGTATCTTTATTAACTTAAAAGTAATTACATTATAGTCATAAAATAGTTGAATAATAGTACTTTAGTAATGGCACACACATGATTACTAAGCCTACACACTTGCCAAAGTTGGTTGTCTTAGTTGAAGGAATATGGCATCCTTCACATTTTGCTTAAACTCTTAAAATTCCATACTAGAATTGAAAAACTTACACTATAACCCATTGGCTCATGTTATTAACCGTCTCATCTATGCATTTTTTTTGCATGCTTTCATGTGGCTTATGTTGCAAATTTTGTGACTTTTCCATTTGGACCTTTCAGTAATTTCTTCATAATTCATGGACAAATTCTAGTTAAATGTTGGCACATGATTTCAAACACTTGTAAAAATACTAGCACTGCCAATACTCCCACTTCCATCAATTAAACTATTATTAAAAGTTGTTGTAGTCACACAAGGAATTGAAACAAATATTGGGGGGATAATACCTCTTATATTGGAAACACAATAGGGCAACCAATATTATCGCCACTATTCAATTTGAACGTCGTGGACACACCTAAACTCATGATAATTGTTTGCTAACAACCTTCCAAATGTTGGAACAAACTTTTCCATGCAATGAAGGGTGTGAATAGTTGGGGATTGTGCATCTATTACATATCACACCAACTATCAAACTCTTGAATTAAAATCATCCAATTTAATGGTACCAATTTCCTTCAAATATTGATGGGGCCTTTTAGTGGCTCCATAATGTCCTCTGTATTTCAGAACAAAGGTGTGATGACCAAACTTGGCGATGAACCTGTTTTTAAGTCCAAAAAATCCCCCCCAAATGGAAATGATGGTATTGTGGGTGGTTTGAACTTCACCCCCCAACCTAGTAAACCCATTGGTACCTTTCAAATTATCCCTTATTATGGAGTCTTGTGCCATTTTCATGGTGAACCCCAACTTTAAATATGGGGTAACTAAACCCTAACCCTAAATTGGGGTTTGAACATGTGAAATGAACTTGATCCACATTTAAAAGGGCACTTACATTAACAAAAACATTTCAATAGTCCAACAAAATTTTAGGACATTATGAACACAACAAGTGCGATCTATTAGCCATCAACCCCATCTTGCCACATGTTAATTACTGATCAAATTTGGAATATCCACAACAATCCCAAAATCGGTTTACAACTTAACATTTTCCCCATTAACTTGCAACCTTGTTTAGTGGATAAATGCATGCCTAGGTTTTGATTAATAAACCTTAACATATTATTTTGTAAATTGATCGTGAAATGACAAATTATTCACACAATACTAGAAACTTGTGTCCCAACGTTTTTCCATGGAATTACAAGCTTGGCTTAACTATGAACAAAATCAAAAGCATAAGCACAACCCCAAATGAACACTAATTGGGAATGAACATTTCATATAACACAATCCCCACTTTTGTAATTTTTACTCAAAAATTACAACATGAATTCGAAATCCTCCACATCCATTGATGGTGTGACATCCCACCACCTCTAGGTTGCAAGTAATTAATTATGTTTATTAGCATGTTCAACTGGTGTTGAAAATATGTTAAAATTTGATTTTGCACAAACCACTTTCTTTCACATGTGAAAAAACCTTTAGAATTTTTTTATCTCTAAAGGGGTAGAAACTTTGCACATGCATAGAGATCCTTCCTAGGATTCCAATGAGGCAAATGGCATACCAATTTGATTCCATATATGGAAAATATAAAAATTTGAAAAAAATCTAATTAATAAGCAAAGTGGAATTTGATATTAATTAATTTTCTTTTTTATTGTTTGGTCAAAGAGTTCAAAATATTTAATTAAATTTTTACAAGCCTTGCAAATTTCTTCTCATGCTAAACTTGGTAGGTTTGGGGAGGAAACTCGGAGAGTTCCAAAGAGGATGGCAATGGTTATGCTTCCCATGTGCCCCCTCCTTTTGCAATAACTATTACCATTACTATTGGCTATTGGTGCACACCCATGACAATAATGATAACAAAAGGGAGGTGAAAAATGCCCTCCTTTCCTTTTGAATTACTACAAAAAACATAGGGAGGGGTGATGGGGACCCCTTTTTTTTTGTTGTAGCTTGAAATTAATTGCGTACAAGTTGAAGTTATGGCAATGGTGGCTATTGTTGTTGCCACCTACAACTACTCTTAATGCATTCCAATATGAAAGAAAGAATGATTGAAAGAAAGGAAAAAAAAGGAAAATGGGGGGGCGGGGGGGGGGGGGGGGGCACATGTGATAGATGTGAGGACCCTTCCTTTTGGTCTTTCTTGTGTTTTTTCTTCATCTGGCTCCCTCTCATAGTGGTTGTTCCTAATACAACTTGTATTTTCCTTTCTCTTCACACGACCCCACATCCTAGTGTGTTTAGGCCCGATTGGGCTTCAAATCCTCAAGGAGTGCTAAAAACACATAATCAAAACAAATGACAATTGCACCACGTGGCATTTACAAGCACAACTTGAACTCATGGAAATTGCCACACAACTCCCATGCACAAAATTACAAGCTTTTTGAGTGGTAGAAATTCATGAGTTAACCTTTCATGATCCAAAATATGATGCACTTGCAAACAAGCAAAAATCCAAGATCAAAACACAAAATGGAAAAAACAACAAAAAAAAAAAAACTTGAATAAAAACATTAAAAAATACAAAGTAGAAAACATCATATGTTTTAGAATATCAAATCATCAAAATGATTTGAAAGTTCACACTCCTAACACCATATACATGTTAAAAAATCTAATGGTGTTTTATGACTTAAAAAAAAATTCAAATAGACATCATTAGTTTTATTATATAAACTGGATTCATTTTTCTTGAAATAAAAGGATACGTAGTTTTTTTGCTTCTCTAAACAAGGTCATTATTTTATTTAATAATAATTGCATAGCCCTAAGAACATCACCTATGATGCTTAGTATGTGAACTTGCAAATTAAAATAAAGTCAAAACATGGCAGTTTGGCTTTAAAATAATTTTGGTCCAACATTTTTGCACTATTTGTTAGGGTAAAATAACCCATAACTAATCACCTGTCGATAACCAAATGTCATTTGTAAACAAAAAAATACCTATGACCAAAAAAAATTCACCACCCACCTACATTTAAAAGAGTTTATTATCACCAAACATTTGGCTAAAGACAAATTTGCAAGGAGTTTTCAAATAGTTTAAACCTCCATTAAAAAAAATGTGTTTGGTCATGGGTGTGGGCATACCCATGTGCAAAAACATGTGTATTTTTTAAAGAAAAGGACCCACCAATGTTAGAATAATTATGTGTTTTTATTAAATGTTAATTACATAATAGAAGATTGGTTATGCATGGTTTAAAGGGCAACCATGTCCATATTGGAAAAAAAATGTATATTTATAAGATATGTACTCCACTTGTGAAAGGCATTTTTGTTTCACTACTATAATTCATGGTTTTTTAAGAGGTTCAAATTGATTAATTTGTCATTTTGATTAATGGACATGTACATTTTGAGTAAAGGTTGAGGGCTTGAATGACACATGTATTTATTAATTAATCAACTTAACTATAATGGTTCGTTTGACTAAATACACAAAGTTAAGTCGTACAACCTTAATCAAAATGGCTAATGGTCTTTAGTCAAATTGAACATTTAGTCAAAATGGCATTGAATTTTAGTAAAAATGACCAATGGTCTTTAGTCAAATTGAACATTTAATCAAGATGGCCAATGATTTTCAATCAAATACCATGGTTTACTACTTTATGAATCTACTTCCTACCTATTCATCCACCTATTTATTTAGTTACTTACTTAACTACCTAATACCCACCCACCCACTTATTTTTTATTTACCTATCTACCTACTTAAATACCTACCTATATTTTTCACTTTCATATGACCTACCTATTTACCTACTCACCTACCAACATATTATTTATTTCCCTATCCACCCACTTACCTATTTAATTTTAGTCATTAGATGTAACCATTTAAAAATTATATTTAGCCATTAGGTTTACTAAAAATTTAACTATTAAGTTCATTTTAACTTGAGTTCAACCATTCAATTTTTTCAATAGTATCACCTTAATTTAGCCACTAAGTATAACTTAGCAAATATAACTTAGGTTTATCTAGTATGTTTAACCATTAGAGTTACTCACTAGGTTTAATTTAAGTTTACCCATTATGTTTAACTACTAGGTTTAGCCTAAGTTTAGCCAAGGTTTAGTCAATATGTTTAACCATTAGGTGTATCAACTAGGTTTAACCACTATCTTTAGCCATTATGTTTAACCATTAGTTTAAGTTTTTGAGTTTAGCCACTAGGTTTAGCCATTAGATTAGCCATTATTTTAAGTTGTTAAATTTAGCCATTAGTTTAAGTCATTGAGTTTAGCCACTAGGTTTAGCCATTAGTTTAAGTTGTTGAATTTAGCCATTAGGTTTAGCCATTAATTTAAGTCATTGAATTTAGCCACTAAGCTTAACCATTTTTTTAAATCATTGAGTTTAGCCATTAGTTGTCACCTAAGTTTAGCCATTATATTTAATATTGTAAAATAAACATGTGAAATAAAAAAATTGTTAAATGTTGAACACCTTTGATGGTGTAATCCATTGGTAAACAAATGGTTTATCATTGTGAAGGTTTGGGGTTCAATTCCTTATACTTACAACCTATGTGCATCTTTAGAAGGCTAGGGTAGGTAGGTTAAACTAAGGTAGTTTAGTGAGTTTGGGTCAAGTTAGGTTAGGTTTTTTAAATTTTAGGTATAATATTGGCCTAGTCAAATGATCCACTATTTATTAGTCGAATAGCTAGTCATTTTGTTAATCATTCTACCAATCAAAATGACAAGGTCTAATTTGATTGTCTAGTGATGCAAAACATGGCCAAAACGACTTGTCTAGATTGCAAAGGTGGTTTTTTTTACACCTATCACTTTTGGGTGTTTTTTTACTAGAAAACCCAATTGAAAAAACCATGAATTGTAGTGGTGTTTGGGTTCAAGGGGCTAGCCATATCCATTTTCCAATGTGGGTGCACTTTTATAAGAAAAGGGCACATTATTAAAAACAAATTTCCCCACCACAATTGGGGGAAATATGTTTAACATTGGGTGTGCACAACCTTCAAAATTAGAAAAAATATATATTTTATTAAAAGGGCACCCCATCAATATTGTGAAAAAAATTGTTTGGAAATGAGGTTGGGCTTGACCCATTGTTTCAAAAAATCATTTAGAAATTTCTAAAATAATGTGGAAAACTAGCCTTTTATTATTTGGTTATAGGTATTGGATAAGTATTTGGGATTCGTTTAAACTCATAATGGCATGTTTGTAGTTTACTATTGGGGTGACAAGTAAGGGAAAAAATCTAAGGACAAATATTGGAATATTATGTGATCTAATAACTTTGCTTTCAAGACTTTTCTTCCAAAACATGATTATGGACAATTTCAAGCTCTATATTAAAATCTAAACTCATTTGCAATAAGGGATTTTGTATTATTTTTTAGAAGACAACATGTCAAAGTATGTTGATTATGTTGAAAAGGGTATTCATAGTTTCTTAGAACTTCTATGTCCTAATGCTATAGTGCTAAAGTCTTAAGTGAATTATGATAGAGTTCTGAAAACAATGTCAATCTAAAACCATTGTAGAACTATCAAAATCAACTAGTCTAGAATGCACAACGAGAAAGAGTAATGATTAATCTAGAAAATATTTGAATACAATAGTGAAAAAAGTAAAAGATGACACCAACGTGAAGGTTAAGGTAGAGGAGACAAGTGATGAATGTACATTGCTATTATAGACAAGCTTTATAATGAAAGGTATTGTTGTTTGGTTACAGACATACCAAAACAAACTAGAAGACTAGGATTTCACAAGTTTCCCCAAATTGGTTGAATTATGGCTTTAAATTCACATTAACAACTTGCACAATATCAACATATGAAAATGTAGTTTGGGCAAATTTATTAGATTTCCATGATTTAATTTCTAAAACTTTCAAGATTTTAGAACATTCTTTTGACACATATCCATAACTAATAGAATTTATCTAGTTTTAGTCCAATTTTAAGAAAACCCATGGTATACCTATGATGGGGGCAAGGCGTGAACCCCTAGTCCATTGGAGGCTAAGGGTAGGAATATCTTATCAACCATGATGTTGAATGTTCCTTACAAAAGGACTAATGCCATTCATCAAGAAATTGTTGATAAGGAAAATGTTCATCCACAATTTACACAAAATAGTGGTTAGAGACAAGCAAAAACAAAAGAATATTACTAAGGGAAAGTGGACAATTGAAGCCTTATAGAAGGCTATGGATACAATGGATAATGGCTTCACATCATTGCAAAAGGCCAACCAAACTTGGAATATACCCATCACATCCTTGTCAAATCACCTCGTTGGTAAGACAAGATTTAAGAAACATGGGTCGCCAAGTGTGTTAACATGTGAAGAAGATATAACAATAGTTGGCTAGATACTTGACATGCAAAATTTTGGGCTATTAATAACATTATAACAACTCAAATTAAAGATAGCAAAATTCACTCAAACCCGCCCTACACCATTCAAGGATGGGATTCTTGGATATTCCTTGTGGTATTGGTTCAAAGATAATCATCCAAAGTTAACAATTTGACTTGCAAAAGGATTGGAGGTCTACAAAGCTCAAGGATTCACAAGTGAGTCATGCAACTCACTTTACAAAAAATTCCTAGCATTGAATGATCAACATAAATACTTAACAATTCACATTTGGAACTCAAATGAAACATGTATCCAAGTTGGGCAATTGTCAGAAATCAGAGTGTTGGCTAAAGGTATACAACATTATTCATAAACCTTGAAAATGGTTAATAATAAATGTTGTTGTCAACATTACAAAAAAGGTTTTCTATTAGGATTTTACATTTTTAAAGGTGAAAGAATTACATCAAAGATTGTAAACTTGGAATTTATATGGTTGTGCAAAAAAAAACATGGATGACTTGTTTTATGTTCAAGGAATTATTTTCATGTTTTATGAAGTCAGTCCTTGGTGGCATATCCCAATTTAATCACCATTTACTTATCTTAAATGGGCATGGTTCACATGTTAATTTAGAAGCTATAGAAAAGGCATCATAGTTTGAATTGGATATGGTCACTTTACCTGCCCACACCTTTCGTGCATTACAACCTTTAGATGTGAATTGTTTCAAGCCATTCAAGTTTTCTTTCAAGAAAAAAAAAGATAATGACATGTTTAGAAATAATCATCTAAAGCCAAACAAGGTAACATTAGCTAGCTAGGTTGACAAAACACTTGACTAATCCTTGTCCAAACAAAACATTTAATGGGTTAAAGGTAACAAGGGTTTGGCCATTAAACCTAGGGCTATGGATGATAAGACCTTACCTAGTAGTCTATATATAACAAGAAAAGACAATTATCATACAAATGTAAACATTGGAAATTTAGATGATGTAAGAAATGACAGCCCAAAATGGGGAAAAGATGTAGTTATTAGTGAGTTAATGAACATGGGCACTACAAATGTTCATGATGCAAATGACCATAATGTTACAGATGTAAGAGATTAGAATTTGGATGGAATCATAGTACAAATATTAAGGTTTTATGTAGAACAACTTGGAAATGAAACTAGACTTTCAACAAATACGAACATCATATCAAGGTAATGGAAGAGTTATAAACCTAGTTACTTCTATTCAAGTTCTTGTGTCTAAAGTCTCACATTCCCAAAGTTCTACTATTCTAGCGCCCTTCCATCTTGCACATTTGTTGTCATTGCCAAGCTTACATGCAAGGATAATAAGAGGGACAAAACCATTAGTTGATTATAGTTAGTCACATGTTGTGATTGCAATTTAATACTAAAAGATTATGCAAATGAAAGCTACACGGAAAGAAGTTTTACAACATATCATAGAGGCCAAAAGAAAGGAGAAAGAGGAACAAAAGGACATGAGAGCAATTGAGTTATTGAATGTTGTAGAGCTAGTACAAAAGCAGGTTGGGAGATAAGCAAAAATATCCTTTAATAAAATTTGGTCTATAGCACATGTCAAAGTAGTAGGAAAAAAAAATCACCACAACATTCAAGCTAGTTGTAAGGTAATCTAGCTAGGGATATAAGTGGCAATAATAACATTTCTACATAAGCTTATAAAAAGGCTAGGACAAGGACAAAGTGTAGGATGCTTGCAAAGGGGCATGTTACAACAAGGCTACAACATTGTATACCTGAATAGTTCCCAACAAAACTAGGAAGGGGGCTTATGGGGTGAAAAGAATTGGAGAATCCCGACAAGGGCAATAGTAATTTGAAGAAAGGAAAAAAGAGAAATAAAGATGAAACAATTCGAATAAAGGAAAATAAAGAAATAAAGATTAAACAACTTAAAAGAAAAGAGAAAAATATGGATTAGGGAAGCATTTAGCTTAAGCTCGAGGAAAGGAGAAAGAGAGAAGGATCAATGTAGCTCAAGCTCAACGAGAGGAGAAAAACTAAAGTAGCAATAATTTGAGTTGAACTCAAGGAGAGGAGAGAGAAGGAATGATCAAGGTAGCAATTGAGCTCAAGTTCAAGGAGAGGAAGGAGAAAAACCAAGGCAACAACAAATCAAGTAAAGTTCCAAGACATGAAAAAGAAGGACCAGGTGGTAGTTGAATTTAAGTTTGAAGAAAAAAAAGATAGAGACTGGGGTAGCAATAGTTTGAGTTGAGTTCAAGGAGAGGAAAGAAGGGGATGGATTGAGGAGCAATCCAGTTCAAAGAGAAAAAAGAAAGGGATGGAATAAGGAGCAATTGAGCTTGAACTTTAAAAGAGGAAAAAAAACCTAGGGTAGTAGTAACTTAAGCTCAAGTTTGAGAAAGACCATGGTAGCAATAGCTTGAATTCAAACTTGAGGAGAGACAGACCATGGCAGTAGTAGATTGAGCTCAAGCTTGAAGAGAAAACAATTAAAGGTAACAATAACTCAAGCTCAAGTTCAAGGAGAGAGAGTTTAAGGTGACAACAACTAGAGCTTGAGCTTGAAGATAAAGACTATTGCAACACCAACTCAAACTTGAATTCAAGGGAAGAAACCAAGACAATAGCCAACTTGAACTCAAGTTAAAGGAGAAAGAAAAACTAAGGTAGCTTGTTCAAACTCAAGCTTAAGGAGAAAGAGACTAAGGCAATAATAATTCAAGTTCTAGCTTGAGAAGAGGAGAAAGAAGGAAGGTCCCAAGCTCGAGGGAAGAGAGAAGGAAAGACTTAAGTTCGAGGAGAAGAGAGGAGAGAAAGGGAACAACCAAGGCAATAATTGAACTAAAGCTCTTGTTCAAGGAGGGAGAACAAAGGACCAAACTCACAACAAACATAATAACTTTCATTCTCCTGTGGTTCAAGTGTTGTGTTCCATACTTGCATCACACACAAGGCAAACATGAATATGGACAATGGAGCAAATATAAAACATCAACAAGTCAAACAACATTGAACCTTGCAAGGAGAAGCAACCACATGAATGAACTCAAGAAGCTTAGTTCTAAGTGCACATCTTGAGTTCCAAGTGTAGTTTTCAAACTCCAAAGGGAAATGATTAGAGGAAATGAGAAAGATAGTTGAGGGAAGCATTGTGACGCCTCCAAGTGTTGAGGACCAGACCAAATGGGAGACAACTAAAGGAAATCGTTATGGGAAGCCCGATGGCACCTCCAAGTGGTGAATACTAGACCAAAGGGAGATGACTAGAGGAAACGAGTGAGATCATTATGGGAAGCCTTGTAGCACCTCCAAGCAATGGGGAAATTAGGGTTAACATTGTGGGAATTAAGGTTTAGTGAACAAAAGAACACCCATCACAGTGGATGTGAAACCCTATTTGAAAAATTTGATCCCAACTGTTGATGGTTGATGTACAATTTTACATACAATTTGGTCTATTTTTCGCTTCATCCAATTTTGATTATAGGACACATGGTGCTTATGTTCATCAACACTAATTTTGAAAACAGAATCGAAAGTGTTTAGTCAAAGGGAGTTCTATGTTTGATGGCTATTTTTCCAGCAGCTAGGGGTGTCTAACTTTGGGGCATGATATCTTGTTCATTTTTCACTCAAACGACAAGCAATAAACAGCGTTGGGAGCACCAAGAGGTGCTCAACAATTCATCTTGGGACTCTAGGGTCAATCGAGCTACTCCCTGAGCGTCTAAGATCTCAAAATCCTTAAGTGTTTGGTTATGGGCTGTTCTACCCGGAGGCTGGTAAAGGCGCAGCAAAGTCTAAAACCTGCTGTTCATTGGCTAGATACTTTGATTGATCTAGGTGGGTTCCCATTAGTAGGCTCCCACCTCTTTGCAGAGTGCTAGTCTTGGTTTTATGGGTGGGGTTGGATAAAAATAAATAATTAAACTTGGATGTGAGAAATATTTTTGCAGGGTCACATACCGAGCACTGATCGAGATGCTCTAACCTACTAGGTATAAGATATTATCCTCCTTCAGGTGTGATGAATGTCCCAGAATTCAAACCTTCTTCTTCTGTTTGTGTTCTATAGTCACCGCCCACAACCATAAAAATCCAGTCCCTCAAAATCTAGACTGGTGGGTTAGCATCTGTAAAAAGCATTGAAAACCCAAATCCTGATTTCCGCAATTATCTACTACCAATGGAACAGATTGTGAGCCAATATGAAATCCCAGGGACAAAGTGTGAGCAGAAAACTGGGGAATTATCTACTATGCATGGAATAGATTGTGAGCCAATATGAAATCCCAGGGACAGAAACGAGAGCAGAAAATTGTGCAATTATCTACTACCAATGGAACAGATTGTGAGCCGACAATGGAATCCAAGGGAGGGACTGAGCAGATGTGGCCTAACCCAAGACAAGTATGAAAGATTAGATGAGTCAGCTTCAATGGTGACAAATTATCTTCACAATGCTTAGCTGTTGCCACACAAAGATATTAAAGACACACAAAAGTTGACAAGATGATAAGAAAGTGGGAAGAAGTTTGGAAGTTTTCTTATGCTACAAAAGTTTTAAAAAAAAAGTGCACACACCCAAGAGGAAAAGGATAAGAAACAAAAGGGATGCATTGTTGAGAGATCTTCAGGTTTAGGGTTTTGTAGCCTATGGGATCCAAGAGAGGATATGGGTGCATGATCTTACACGTCCCTCATCACTCAAGATCTGATTCCAAACCCCCCCTCTCCCCCCCAAAGACAACAGAATCCAAAAGAATTTGGCACCCTGAGCCCTAAACCCATGGAACCTATATTAAGTAGAACCACTTTAGTGGGACACCATTTAGGTCAGCTTGATAGAGCATGTGTTTCTAAGGGTCAACTTTGGTAGGCTCATGTGCTTATTAGGGGTAGGTCATGGACTGATTAAATAAGAAGCAAATTGTGATTTTGGAAATTATGTCCTACTCTTCAAAAGGAATTAGGAGTCACCAACTTCCAAGTGTAGGATGTACATCCATTTGGGATGTAATATTATAATATAATATAAATACTATATTACATCTGAATGCAATATAATTTCATGATTCCAATTTGGTTAGGTGGGAAGTTTTTTGCTTGTTCATATATTCCCATATCATGATGGTTCTTCCCAAGGAATGGGCAACCCTACCTTGTTTACATTTTGGATATTGGGTTTTCCCAACAAACCGATTGGAATTGTGATGGTAACAAATACTAATTGTTCAAGCAACTTCACTTGATATTGTAATTCTCAATCCATGTGCTTTTCTTAACTATGGTTGAAGTAACCTAATGGCCACATGCTGGTGATGGTCAACTTGCCCTTTGCAAGGGACCCTGAACAAGGATGACGCTGGCACTTTGTCATGTTATGTGTCTGGCAACATCTATTGACCCCTAAATGGCTTTTATACGGATTTTAAATTGCAGCAAAAAGAAAATTATTTATTTTTCAATAGGGCAACAAGCTAACATGTGGTGAAGACTTTTGAAAATAAGGACCCATGACAGATTCATGAATGCAATGTTTCTTTACCTTGAGTCTTGCCCATTGCAGCACATGTCTTCTTGACCATGGTTACTAAGGCCTACTTTAGACCTACAGGTGATACCAAAAATTCTTGAGGTCAATAATGAGAAATTTGAGCTTTTCTTGACTCATTGTTTGATTCCTAAGGTTTTTTTTCTAATTATTTATTTGGGGGGCCAAGGAGTTCATGTATATAGTAATTAAGGTCATAAAGTGGGGATCAAGGCTTCAACCCCTCATATGCTTTCATTCATTTTTTTGTAAGGTTTTTTTTTTTTCCATCGATTGCTTCCTTTTTCAAGCTAAACCCTAAAAGTCAAACCAGCATGTATGACCATACTTTTCTTGGGTGTCTTCAAAATTGGGGACTTTGTTGTTAATTGATTTTCTCTCAAACACAACTTTTTCTATTCTCTCCAATCCCTCCCTATTTGGAGATACATAATTTGAAGTCAAATGGGCATATTAATTCTTGTCAATTGACTTTCTCTTAGGCACAATTTTTTCTATTTCCCCCAAACTCTCCTTATTGAAAAAACATAATTTGAGGTTAAGATGGGCAGATTAACTCTTATAACTACTGACATTTGAAATAGCAAATTGAAAGGTTGAAATGAATGAGAATCTACATTTAACACACTATTTTCATTCAACATTCCAACATCTTCCATATCCTAAATAGAAAAATTATGCCTTTATATAGTCCACATTATTGTTGCTTACATTCTAGATAACATTGAAAGCACCCACACCCCAATGGTTTCACATTATTATGTTTGGAAAAGGAAGTGACAGTGGGAAGATTCACAAAAGAAAAGGGAAGGGGAAACCTTTGCATTATTCATGTGCTACAACTTGTTCTTTTGAATTCTCCACTAAAGGCCCTACTTTTGTTCAATGTGACCACAACCTGCCACAAAACTTGGAGATGTCATGTTTTTATCAAATTCTAGTTTGTTTCCAAGTCCTTTGATTAAAAAAACTCCACCACAAGAAGGTCCATTTGCTCTCAAAAAGTTTGATTATTTTACCCATTCACTATAAATATAGGATCTTGCAAAATATTTTTAAAAAAATTTATTTAGTTTGTTTTATTCCTTCATCGATTTTTTTTTTTCATTTCCTTCATTTCAAAGTCACAATTTGAACACAACTTGTTTTAAGCAATGCCATGATCACATGCATGAAATCACTCCCATGTGATTGTCTTCCAACATCAACAAATTTTTATTATCTTCAAAACCTTTCACAAAGCCCTCTTTTTTACACCAAGTTGTAAAACCTAATGCAAAATTGTGTTCATTTTGATTTTATTTTTTTCTAGCTTTGTGTTATAGTCTTGTTATTTTTGTTTCTATTTCATTTTGTGATCCACCATCTTATCATAGAAGATGTAACTTTAAAACCTTTGTTTTGTTTTCAAATAACTTATCAATTTTGTTATTCCTTGAGTTATGGACAAATTGTCATTTGTTTTCCCTTTAAATTTTTCCATTTCTAGTTTCTTCTTTCAATTATGTTTTAGTTTTTGTTAGTTATTTTAATTTACTTAGTCAATTTCATTAGTATTAGTTTCCTTTCATCATATTGGATATTGAAATATCAATGATCATATTCTCACATCAAAATTTCATTTTTTTTCTTTTTTGGTTTTCTCATCGATGTTCATAATTAAGTCTAAATTAAAGTACAAATTAACATTTCTTTTTATTATTTCAAACATTTGTTGGAATTTTCTCACCTTAGATGTTTATTTCCACTTCTACTAACACGTTTGTTAAATTGCCAAATCTTTCACCATTGCCTTTTTATCCTTTCAATTTTGATTATGTAGTTTAGACCTAGAATGTCTTATGCCTTGTTGTGTTCTTGACACACATAAAATCATTACACCTTTTATTAGTTTTTGTAATTAACCTTTATCTACTACATATTTACTTTTGTTTCAAAGTCAGATATGTTTGTTTATGTTTGTTAATGATGTTTATGCTATCATTTTGCAAGTGTTTTAACAAGTTTTATTTCTTTGCGACTATACATTATGTTTTTGGTTTAAACAATGTGATATCGAGTGCTACAAATTTTTGTTGTTTTGCTATTGTTGCATTTACTTTTAGAACTTATGGACAATTTATTGTTGATTCCATTATAAATGATATGGTGACACTACTGAACTTGAAAATGAAGTGGATGAATATTTTTTAAATGATGATAATGTTAATATTGTTAACTTCCTTGACGTAAACAGATTGTTAAACTCATTATATGACAATGAATTTATGGATTCTTGCAAATGTGGGGATGATAACCTATGAGCTTGGAGGTAGGTGAAGAGGATGAGTCCTTTGTTTGAGATTTTGAGATATTGAATTTTTTTTAAATGAAAAACATAAAGGCTAATGGTTGGAAACATAATAAGCACTTGGAGATTTAGGCTAAAAAGGCATTTGAGTCATGATAACATGATAAAAATAATTAACACCACCTTTTCAATTGAATATATGAATGAGTCAAATTTAAAATGATTGAATACAAAATTGTTATATTTAAAATTGCTTATGGACCTACTTTACGAATTCATATTTCACACCACCCAAAAAAGGACAACTTGGGTTCTTCCACAATGTAGTTGTTCTTTACCCCGAGTTTGTTTTATTGATATTACTATAAATGTTTCATTCTAGTTGAAATTAGTTCGCAATTTTGTTTAAAACATTGCATATTTTTTCAAACAGAAAAAAAGTTGTTCAACCTTTAGAAGTTGTGAATGTTATACGACTAATAGATATAAACTTAGATTCAACATCTAAACCAACCATGTGTGTGAACAAATTATACGTGTAGCAACCAAGCTATAAACAAATATCTTTGTGCAAGTTTTGGCCAATATGTAAATAAAATAAAAATGTATTGTGTTTTGGTAAGAACCATGCTTAACCATGACAAATGAAAAAAAATCATCCTCAAGGAATAAACCTATGATTCATACCTATTTTTTCATTATAAACTTTTCATCTATGGTTGTTCAATTAAACAAAATACATGAAAAATGATTTCGCTATCTCTGAAATTGAATTTGAAACCTTCTTAAAATAATTCTCATATCTATTATGATTTCTTACATTGTTAAGTTTGTTCTACTTGAATACGTCAAATTTGTTTGTGATTGTTTCTATTCTTTTGGTATAGCTTTGTTCCTAATGTTTTAGTTGGTCTTCTTGTTATACATGCAAGGTTTCCATGTGCAAGTAAATAATACAAATTTTATTATGGCCATTACAATGTGAAAGACCTTTAATGTGTTATAAACTATAATAGAACCAACGTTATTGAGATGCATATATGGCATTAATGTTGCATTGATTTGTGTTTGCATATGTTATCTATCACCTTCTCTTCCTCATAACTAAGAAAAATCTACACATTACAAAAGATAATGTGTGGTATTTCAAGACATTTGTTGGTAAAAACATCTTGCACTCATTCAGTAAACAATTAATTGAAAACCTTCTAGAATCATGAGGAAGGAATACTACAATCAAGACTAATAGAAGGATTATAATAACAAGAATAACAAAGGCATTAATATCTATAGAGTATGGAATGAAAGTATCTAAGCATTGTGATTCTAAAAGCTATGCAAAGTATGTAGTGACTTTTGTAGTTCATTTTTTTTTTTTTTTGGTTTCTTTTTATTACTTGTATTACTTGTATGGATTTTTTGTGAATATGATCAATGTGATTACAACATCAAAAGTAGAGTTATGCAAGGGAGGTTAATTTCCCATAAAATTAAAAGAAACTATGAATTGATTTATGAATGTCCTATTTGAAGAACAACTAGATGTGACAAAGACAAATGTACTGCTTATGTTTCATCTCTTTAATCGTTTTCATAAAGTGTAAACGTTTGCTGACATTACCAAGTTATATTGTTGAAAATTGTTTTATCATTTTTGTTTTCATTGTTTTTTTGGGTGTTTGCAAACGCACATGCTTCTTGTGCACTAACCATGATAGTGGAACTATTAAAAAAATCCTTTTCATCTATATGAATTCAAACCATAATTTTTATTAAAAAAAAACACATTTGTTTTGCCTTTGAATCATTTTATAATTATTCATATCAATGATTTGGCATTTTGTAATTTTGGTGGGGGATTTATGGTTTAAAAAGATGTGATAACTAAATAAAATAGAAAGCTCATTGTAATTACTAATGTAGGTGGGCAACAATTTTTTACCAAGTAAATTCTTAATAAAAAAACCACCCCATGGATGTATAAGCGCTTAATTTACACATTTTGCAATGGTAATTTGAGTTAATGTTTAAATTTTTTAATGCATACACACAATAATGACATAAAATATTATGTGAACATTCATAAAATTTAAAATTAATACAATAATTTTAAATAACCAAGTTTTTAAAATCTATAATTAATTTTTTGTTTTTCAAAGTTAAACAAAACTTGAAAGGTTTTTTTAATGAGATAATCATGATGAATCATAATTTGTACTTTTGGATGATAGTATAATACAACATCTTTTTGAGCCAAAAGAATTTTATGTTGACTTGTAAATCACAATTTTGAAAATATTTCACTTAAATGGCCAATCCAAAACTTCTCCTGCAATGGATCAAATGTGCATGGGGTGGTCCTTTTCTTATGAACTTACAAAGCTTCCAACTCCAATATAACTTTTTGATTTCATATCCAATTGCCATAGCAAACTTGTTCATGGGTGTTCAAGGCTTATGTGAAGATTAATTAATGTAGTTGCTTGATGTTTCATGTTTTGATATCATAATGGTTGCATTTTTAAAACACATGATTTGATAAACTTAATAATTAGTTTAAAAATTATATTCAATATGTTTCAATCCTTGATTCAAACCATGTTATGATTCAAACAAGAGGTGAATCATACATACGTGCTTTTGTTTAGATTTGATTTAGGATTTATACTTTGATCGAACCTTTTAACAATTTTTGACACATGGTTAAAATGTGATTCAAGTTTCATTCTTTAACACATTTTTCAAAATTGGTTTAGGCTCCATTATTTGATTGTAGAGTTGTACTTTAGAATTTGATTGGGACAATTTTGAAATGTTTTTGTTTAATATTCTCTTTTAATTCAAAACAAAGTTTGACTCAAATTTTTATTATTGGTTGTATGTTTCTTCATTCTTTTTTAATGATGTGTTCAATATTACGATCCAAGATTTTGAAGTTCCAATGATAATGGTAACATTGGAACTAGTATAGGAGAAACAACTATAAGGTCTAATTAGTTTTGTCCTATCAAAATAAATTTTGATCTAGAATCTACTCTAGATAGAATGGAGAAGTGTATATTTAGATTTGTGTCTTTTTAAGATCATAGTCATGATTATGGAAATGATAAACGTATTTTCAATACTTTGTGTGACAATTTGAATTCAATCAGTTGAATTTGAATTGAATTAAGTATGAACTCAATTGAACTTGAATGCAACACAATCTTCATTCAAATGGAACTTACTTTCTATAAAATCAATTCATTTTTCTCATCATTTCATTGTCATTGGTGGTGTATAGCAATGTGAAGCCTAAGATGTATTATGTCCTTTTTTTAACTTGTTACTTCAATTCACTCTTATTAAAATCTGAATTTAGAAAATATAAATTTATTTTATTTATTGAATTTGGAAAATAATAATTTTATTATTAACTTTTTTGGAAGACATATTTTAGATGTGTAAAGAAGATATAAAGGAGAATCTTGTGACATGTAGGGTAAAGCGCCAAGGTCCCATGTCCCTTATTGTGGAATGCCCTCAACTCACGGCTTTCATTTACACCAAAAAAAGGTGGGTAGAAAATAATAATAATATTTTTAAAAAAATTAAATTTAAAAAGTAAAAAAAATAGAAAAAACCCTTTAATTTATTGAAAAGGTTATCAACTTTTAACCAAACCACAATTTGGAATATTTTTAAACAAATTTTTTTGGTAATGGGAATATTCCATTATCAAAGGTCATATAGCTTTAGCTTTTGGGGTTATTTTGGCTAATGTGGAATTTCAATTTGATGAAAAAGATCAGAATGCTCTATTGTCAAAGGTAAAATTGCTTAAGTATTTGGGAATATTTTTCATAACATGAAATAAGGTTTGAAGAAGAAGATGAAAATATTTCATTACCAAGGGTCAAATTGTTCAAATCACAAACTTACAATATTACGAAATTTCAATAGAATATGTGTGAAAATTGTAAAACAATATGTATGTGCAACATCCATGGGCTTCAATGTGGAAAAATGACACAAAAAATATACATATTAAACTTTATATATACGATATGTCTTTTATATTTGTGATGTTTTGATGTGAAATATGTATAATTTACATTTTAACTAAATATGTGCAATTATAATGATGTAATTTTAAACAAAACTATGTGATTTTTGTGTGAACCTATGAAGCTCAATAAGTTTATGATGTTAGAATTTCTTTTCATAATCTGAAATTAAGGTTTGAAAATCTATAAAAAAAAATCCATTACCAAAGCCCAAATGGCCCAAGCTATGGAAAATGTTTTTCATAAGATGAAGTCGGGGTTTGAGGAAGATGACAAAAATATTCCATTACCAATGCTTAGATGGTCCAAGTTTTTGGGAATATTTCTCATAATGTGAAATTAGGGTTTGAGGAATATGATGAAAGTATTCCATCGCAAAGGCCAGATGGTCCGGGCCTTTTTGGAGGAGGAAGACGAGAATATTCCATTCTAAAAGGTCAGACGGTCTGGGCTTTGGGGAAGATTCTTCATGACGTGAAATTAGGGTTTGAGGAAGAAGAGGAGACGCAAGAAGGAACGCGACACTGAGCTTCTTGCACTGGCGCCATTGCAGAGCGGAAGGGATTTGGGAGCGGGGAAACCGGGCGTTGCGGCATGACAAAGGCGCTAGAGAAGGCATTCGAGCCTGTGTGGAACTGGGCGTCTCGTCGTTACCGAGCGGCGGTTGCCAAGGAACTCAAGAAGTATGGTGAGTCCTCTTCGAAAACCCTGTTTTTTACACTGATTTTGTGAGTTCGGCTTATGTTTTCCTGGTAAAACGAAGGAGCTCCTATATGTGGAATTGATAATTGATATTTTTTGAAGTTTTAGGTTTTAAGTCGGTGTTGAAATTTCTGATGGAATAAACCTAGTTTGATGTCTAGGCCACACAGGTAAGTATTTGCCCCCCTAACATTTGTGATATGTACTTTGATGCTCGTTATGGTTTCAGACCCTGGCAAACCGAATATGTTTGCTTGTGGGTTGTTCTGAGGACGGATTTTGGATTGGTTGGGAAGGCCTGTGATACGATGACTTCCTTAATGACATGTATGATTTGGACATCAAAGAGGCTTTGTCATGGTTACCACAGCAAGAGGTGGATCTCCGCAATCAACGGTTGAAGTGAGCCCTGGATTATTCTTGCAAACATATATATTTGCCAAAAGCATTGCAGGTGTGGTCTCTTTGTCTTTCAACAACAATGATGTGTATTGTAAAGCAATGTAGTGTTGGAGGAAGTAGGGTTTCTGATGAATGGATAGTTTCCCCTTCTCTTGGAACTGGGTGTGAAGTTTTTCTGTTGAAATGGTACAAGGATAGTAGAATGGAAACATAAGGATTTTGGTTCTTTATGTTTAGCCATAATTTCAGGTCAATGCGTAGTTTCTTCCCTGTTTTGGTATTGACTGAAAGATGGCCTTGTCTGTGAGCATCAGAAACTCTCAATTTGGTTTTGTCGGAACTGACAGAATTTTCACCTGCAAAGTGTTGTGGAGTTTTCTCTGTAACCACATATAAGTATAGTAGATATGCAAGTAAAGCCAATTGTTGCCCATTTTTCCTTGTTCTTTTCTAATTCTGCTGAAAGGCATTTTCTGGGGTTGTATGCAGGCAAAGCAAACTCCTTTTTTACCTTACCTACAGGATACCTTGCAGCTGGTGAGTACATTGTTGTCACATGTGTTACAAAATCAGATATGTAAATGGGAAGATGTGAAGTTTTACCGGATCTGCCCTTCTTTGCATTGTTGCACAAATGTGTGGTACCTAGAGAGTAGGCTACCTGTTCAATAGGCAGATCTTAGGATTAGATAATCAACACTATGGGAATAATTCTGAGTTTGATCCTCTAGCTTACAGGGTGAAACTACTGGATGCTGAGGAAAGATCTTAACACTGAAAACTTCTCTTGTCATTGTGTTGTCTACTTATTTGCTTTATTTGTGCCTAACTTCTTTTGTCTGTTTTGGACACAGGTTAAAGAAGAAAGGAAGGAACATGTTGAGTTGGGATCTGACATGCGTTATACCTGCCCCATACCTTGATATAATATGATCTGGGTTTATGTAGTGGCATTATTTGTTGCATTAGTCCAAGTGTCAGGAGCTTTGTGAAACTTGTTTGCTCAAAGGTTGGCATTTCTCTGGTGGTGCTCCTTTGACATGGAGTACTATAATTCTGGTATACAGTTTACCTACATAGCTCTTTTCTCTTGAAGTTGGGTAAACTGCCAACTGTTTCTTCAACAAACCTCTTAGTCCCTCTTTAAAATCAGGAAAAAAGTGATGTTTATTTCTCATAGAATAAGTACCCATTTAGTTGGTCAACACATATTATGAACATAGTGATTGATGCACAACAAATTGTTGTGAATAAAAATAACATGAACCTTAAGACAGTTGTCAAACAAAAGTCAAGAAAAACAAACGAGTTCCATTTCTTTCATTCAAGCAGGTTGTGTTCCATAGAAGCACTTGCAGAAATTTCCTACTGTATTTGGAGGCCATCTTATATCCTGGAATATCCCTCCTAGAAACTTACACTCACTAAGTAGGAGCTGGAGGGACCATACTCTTACTTATAGGTGTAAGGTTCCTCCCTCTCCTAAATAGTAGGTGGAATATCCCTCCTATCCTACCAACTCATGATTTAATTTATCTTAGGCTTATGATAAGGTTTGCCTTCTGCTTCACCTTGGTGAAGGCCCATGGGTGTTCTTCCCATAATGCGGGGCTGGACTTGGCTATTGCTTTGTCCCACACCCCTTATTTTGGGAATGCCCCCATCCTGGGGCTTTACTCTACACAGAATATCTTGAGCAGATTTCTCTAATTTAGCTATATTGTTTTGTGGCGTATGTTTCAAAGATGTCAGAACTTTCAACTGTGTGGTATGGGATGATATATTCAAGTTAGTAAAGACATGGGTGTGTGCCCTTGGATTCATGAGTCATTCAACTGAAACCTTTGCTTCAATCAATATGATCTGAACTGAAATTAAATTGTAAGGAGAGGAAGTGTGATATTGAATGTAGTTTTTCAGTGATAGAACTGGTTTTGGGTTCTTATTCTGGTACTTCTGCAGGTTCTTTCCTAGGTGGGATTGGCAGCATTCTGTTCATTCCAGTACTCACATATGCCATGCATGCTGAAGCTAAAAAGTAGCAAAAGTTGGAGAGAACATCATATATGTAGCTATATGTAGTATATGTCCTTTGAGTTGTAATATGGTTTTGAGCTGAGAAGAAGTTCAGATTGCGTACGGTTTTAGTCAAGAATCATTGTAGAAGCTGGATAGTGAAATAGATTAGAGTTGATCTCTGATGCAAATAGCAAAAGAATTCAGTTCAATGATTGACTTAATCTCTTTGTTTTGCTGGTCCTGGGAGCTGTGTCAATGTGCTAGTATTTGGAGCTGATGAAGAGCATGCTCAAACTGATTGATGATGATTCTGTGAGGATTTCTTGTTCTTGTTCTTGTTGATACTGCCAACTCTCAAGCCATGGAGGCCATCTGGGGTTGATGAAGGAAGTTCTTGAACTGATTGATCATAACTCTGTGAGGATTTGTTGTTGTTCTTGTTGATATTGTTGACTCTCATGCCATGGAGAGCAGAGCAAATCTCGTAAGTATCAATACTGGACTGCAAGCTGTTACTCGTGCTGACACCATCTGTGAGTTGGCTCTTGTCAATTTCATTGTGAGATTCATCAACCAATTCCTCTTGAATGTCAGGAGTTGGGTGAAACTGAGAACCTCTTGCAAGAAGGGTACATAGAGCCTTGAATTCCACCTTGCCTGTCATGCTTGTCTTTACCATGGTCACAAAGGGAAGCTTCCTTTTCTTGAATACCCACATGGTCCGAGCAGGATGATATAGTTCATGTACTTTCAGCTTCCATGAGTTATATCTGTCCAAATGATCAGTCTTGGACTTCCAGAAAGACTTCTCGAGCATTCGAGCACAGGTCTGTGCCTCAGAGCCAAGAGCGATCACAGTGGTTAATCCTGCTCCTGCAGAGTCTGCACTCAGACAAACGAGCTTGGACAACGATTGTGCAAGAGTTTCCATCTGCTGTAAGTCTCTTGTTGTGAGCTCTTGATTCCTCTGTTGTTTCTCTGATTTGTCTTCTTCCCTCCCCAATGGAACTGCATTAACACAGATGACTCCAAACCTTATCAGCTTCCAACAATCTCGAATAGCAATGAGAACATCCCGTTCGTCTACATGGCAGCTCAAGCTGATTTCATGAGCCATGGTGTCTGCTGAGGCAGGTGGTCTTTCCCCACAGAGGGTATGCCACAAGTTCTTGTCGTAAGAAAATCCCGCAGCATACTTAGGGGCAACATCAGCATTCCCAATATAAGGACTTGGTGACTTTCCTATGATGATGCCATGGATGGGTATAGCTTGGTACCACTGGAGTGCATAATCGGCAGTCTTCTTCCTCACACTTTGAGGAACCCAAGATTTGTATTCTGGGTCATCAAGTCTAGCTTCCACCACATACTCAACACATATCTTCTTAGCAATGGCTTTCATGCTCCCAGTCATTTCAAACTGTGATCCTTCACAGAGCTCTTCAACTGCACATAAATCCAGAAATATGAAACTCCAGTTTGAGCAGATTCAACATAAGAGTGCAACAAACAATGCTTGGAATTCTAAAAGATAATTGCAATTTATCCAGCTTGCTGGATACTGTACATACATTTAAGTGCATGCAGAGAAAGAGATGTGAAGAAATCCTTGCAGAGAAAGAGCCTGATAAAGAGATCCAGGGATCATCATCAGACATATTGATTCCAAGAACAAATTCCTTTTTCTTTCTTCAAGCTAAAAGATCAGAGGTAGACTAGCTGCAAATCCTAACAAGAGAATTCCATGAAAAATGCACTGGATTAGTGATTCATGAGCATCAAATTTACAACTGAAATATTCTTACAAATTCTGCACCTGGAACACCCCAGCAGCAGACAGATAGAAAATTAGCTCAACACTTTGATGATCTCTGCAGCAGGCTTGCTCCTTGGTTTTGATCCCAAGTCCAAAATCTGCACTACTTCTTCACATACTAGATGTTCTTGAGCAGCTGGGTAGAAGCTGTATTGTTGTTTCCAGATTAGTTTTGTTCTTGAGTGAAGATGAAGAGAGACTGGGAAGCTGATGCACCCCCACAGTTCTCTTCAGATTCATGGTAGGTGGGGAATTTTCTCTATCTTGAAGAATTCTAAAGGGTTTGCAGCTCTGTGAGAATGCAGACAATCACCTGGAAATTGGTTTTGTTTTTATGGGAAGAAATCAAATCCTTTGAATATCCTCAAACCCAAAAAGAGTTTTTTTTACAAAGGGAAAAAAATGGTGACAATAATATGTATTCTCTGGTATATATCAGTGACAAGTGTCGGTCGGTTATCAACTTTTGAACACATCAGCCTGCTCCTGGTATTGGATGCTTTTTATGATTTTCATATCAGCCTAGTATTAGGTTCAAGACTGATTTTAGACTGCTATGAGGCGGGTATATAGCAATGTCAGGCGGTTCTCACTTTTGTGACAATCATCAGCTTTGGTTCTTACGACTGTTTTTAAGAACCTGTCAGGTTTTCCAATTTAAAAAAAACCAAAATTTCAAGCTTAGGAAACCTTTCAGGGGGTCAGGTCTTTGAAAAAATAAAATGCAGTCAGGTTTCAGTTCAGCCGGTTCTCATAAAAATTTGAATCTATGGCTTTCAAAGATGATTCTCACAACCCAGTTATCAAAAAAAGTTTCTGTTCTCAGTTTTTGTTTTTTTCTAAAATAAAACAACTTCACATAAAGATTAAACCTAACACCTACCTAGATCCTAAACCTAAAAGCCTAATTGAAAACTGGCACTGGTTTTTTTTCATACCCTTTTAGGTTCACATTGAGTTGGTTCTCACCTCTCATTGAGAACCGTCAATCAGGTTTTCATAACAAGTATCTCTATTGGTGACATTTATAGGTTTTCATTTTGAGAACCAATTTGAAACTCGTTAAGGCTCTCACAAACAAGTGAGAACCGCTCAACACTGGTATATACATGGTATTGAGACTCGAATAAATGTGATGTAAGGCTCATTTTAGTAACTCAGGTAGAGTTACCAATGTTGACTGATTCTTCACTTTTATGAAGAAGCTCCAGTTCCAGTTCTGAAAATGAATTGAAAAATTAGAGATATCTGCAAAGTCACCCTGTTTTCACCCTGTCTTTGGGCCCTCCTTTCACCCCCTAACCCCTCTTTTAGTGGTATCCATAAAGTAAGGAAATTTTATTTAAATCTGAGTACGAAATGCTGAATCTCAGCATTTAATGCACAAGGTTCGAGAGGAATTATAGTAGCAGTGAAAATCCTAGAAATTTATAGTTCTGTTTCCACATATAAATGGGAGGGGAATCCAGTTTGAGGGGTGGTTCCTCAAATACATAAATTCCCAAATTCTGGTTCTGATTTCAATTCTGAAAATTAATCCGAGTTTGGATCCAGTTCCTTACTAACTTCAACTGAAGGCGATGGTTCTTACCTACCAAAGAAGGGTACCCGCTCAACATTAGTCCCTACCAGGACAGTACTGGGACAACAACCATGGTATTGCCTCTAGTCTGAAACGCCTGGTAGTTTAGGTCCTTACTATATGTGCTATTTTGTATCATATTCATATTCATAATATATAATACTACTAAATGTGCCAACATTGTATGATATTATAGTGTGTATGGTTTCTTATCTTTTTAGTGCTAATTATTCTCTTTACATAAATGGAAATTTGCATCATACTGTTGGAGTTTTCTGGAAAGAATGGATTACAATTTGTTACATGCTAAAGCATGTGGAGGATACATATTAGAGAGTGAAATGTTGAACCTGCCTAAGAGAATATGGGATTTAGTAGTATAATAACTGAGCTTCAACCCTAGTAGGAAGAGCTAAAAGTGTGCATCTAGCATTGCCAGCCTAGGTGTCCTGGGGATGTCCCATGGATCTCTAGGATGTCTTCATTTCAACTTATGGGTTAAAATGAAGGCTTCAAACAGTAGGTTTTGGTTCAGGGATGTCTTGGTTTGTGTTCACAATACATTTTTTTAGTTGTTTGCTAAGTATTCATTTGTTCATGTAATGTTCTTGGGTTCTTCTTTCTCAAGCACCCTAGCCCTTTGACCTCTTGTCACTACACACACATCGATTGTTAGTCAATCCCAAACAACCATGGCAAAATTCAACCCAACTTTGGGTTTATAAGAATTATTGGTCTCTTCTAAAATCTCTAGTATAATATAATTTTGTTACTTATTTTCTTGAGGTAGTGGTGTTTTTGCTTGCACGACATGAACTTGTAAACCTTTTGGTGGACATCTTTCATTGTTTTACTCACTTGCACATTGATCAATATTATGATTGTTGCTTTTATAAATTTGACACAAGAAATTAAAAGTTTGCAATCTTTGGTAAAGTGACCATTGTAACAATTTTGCCAAAACACTCCTTTTTTATATGTATAAAAAATGCATTTTATTCTTCTTCTTTTTTTGTTTTTCTATAACTTTCTTCATTTGAATCGATGTCTAAATCTTGTCAATGTTTAACCATATTTTTTCTTTTCACCAACAATTCATCTTCAAATACTATTGTCAAATTTGCCATTTGAACCAAAGTTACTCGTGGCATACCAATAAGTGTTTTCTTCAACTTGGCATGCAAACCTTGGCTAAATGTTTTTCTCCAATAAACATCATTTCGGCGTTGTGGTATGATTGCACAAAATCAAAGAAACCTATCATACTAATCTTCCATTGATTCATACTTCCTTTGTTTTACATACATAATGCTCCCATTGCTTGATCTTCACCTTGAACTTCATTAAATTTCACAATGAAAGCTTGTTGTATTTCATTCCAAGATGTTGTCGGGTTTGTTATTTCATATTGAGAAAACCAATTTGTTGTTCTTCCTTCTAAAAAGTTTGGAAAATATTGTAATTTATTTGCATTAATATTTTTTCCATTTGTTGCACAAATTTTGGTCAATTGTTGAAGATGAGAGATTGGGTCATCATTATCATGATACTTTGGTGATTGTATGCATAATACATTTCCCATTGTTGCTACCATTGTTACTTGTGGAACTAATGGATGTGCTTGTTGCAATATTATAATGGGTCGTCTTGTAGTAATAATAGGAGTTTGTTGTGCACTGGAAGTTATAAATTCAACAAAACTTTGAATCAACTTGTATTGAATAGTTCAATGATTGTTAACACCATGAAAGTCAAAAACTTGGTTTCATTCAACATTAAAAACTTCACTTTTTGATGGATTGTTTGGAGTAATTTTTTACAAATTTTCAAATTTTGCTAATCATGAATATTTCCATCGAAAATTGATTTTTTGGGGGGATATCACTATTTATTGGTTTCCAATGAATGTTTCTCTTTCATCTATTACCTTCGATGTGATTGAAATTGATGATTATCCTTCATCTTCACAAAGGGAACAAATAGGTTGTTTTGTGTTTTCTATAATTGCTTGTGCTACCAATATTAATGTTTTTTCTTAATAAAAGTTCAAGTTGGTTATATCCCAATCTTGTACTAACTAATCCTTGTCCTTTTGACTTGTGAATATTTTTGGATTATTAACTAACTTTTTTTTCTTTTACATTGTCTTTCATTTTTTTTTCAAATCTTTTTGAATGTTAGTTTCCTTTCAAGTTTTATCTCTATTTGTCATAGGTTATCCCACCTACTTCTAGTTATGTATCATGTCTACATACACATTTAATTATTTGTTTGCCTCCCAAACCTTCTTACCTTGAATCAACCTTGGTTCATTAAGTTTAGTTTAATTTTATTTGAGGTTCACCTGACATTACACCAAATTGCATTCTAATTCATTTTGGGTTTCATTAAATTTTGAGTGAATTTGGATATTTTTACCATGGTGAAATTGATCAACCCCCTAGTGAACATGGACCAATTGCTATGTACAATGAATTGTTTCATTAGTACTTAGTGAAACAAGATTACTTTCAAATGAAATATAAATTTATCAAGTCATTCACTTGCTAGTTAATTAACTATGCGACATGGAAATCAATCAAGTTTAAATTATTTAATATATAGTATTATTGGTCATTTCATATTTTTTGGCCTATGAGTTATTGACATTGTCACTACCTAGGTTAAATTAAGAATATAACCTAGGTAGGTAGGCCACGTAATCAATTTAAGCACCTACTTTAAATAAATAAATAAGAGAATATTTGATCAATTTACCATCGTTGACCACACACACACCACTTGTGAAGTTTGATCCCTTGACCTTTATAATTGAAACAAACACCTTTAGCATAAAATCACCCCAATTGTTGTGATAATGTTAAATTGCATTCTATTTATCAAATACTTCATTTTAAACATTACAAAAACATAAACTTTGAAAATTCATATATTATTGAAAATTTGTTCAAATGAAACGATTCGAATTTCAAAAAAATAAAAAAATAGTAATGTACAATATTACATTTATTTCCTTTTGAAATTATAAATAGAAAAATTAAATATCATTATGCAATAACATTTCAATGACCTTGTTTTTGGGAATTTTTTTTTAATAAATGGATAAGATTTTTGTTAATATAATAATACTACATGTGTGAGGTTTCTTTCAACTATTATAAGGCTACTTTTCATTCATTTAAATTATTTCACCCTATATATTTAGGGTTATTTATGGTTATTCTCAATTAATTTTGGATGTTTTAGCTTATTTCATCTTAAACTATTTTTGGTTATTCCAAGTTATTTTTGGTTATTTTAGCATATTTCATCTTGAGTTATTTTTAGCTATTGTAAATTATTTCACTTTAGGCTACTTATAGTTATTACAAGTTATTTTTTGTTGTTCTAAATTATTTCATCTTAGGTTATTTTTGATTACGTGAAGCTATTATTGGTTACTTTTGGTTATTGAAAGTTATTTCACCTTATGTTGTTATTGGCAATTTTAGGCTATTAGATGTTATTTCACCTTAAGTTATTTTTGGCAATTATAAAAAGTATAATATATGGTTATTAATGGTTATTATATTAATGGTTATTGTTGGATATTATATGTTATAATATCATAGGTTATTATGGTTATTTGAGGTTATTTTACCTTAGTTCATTATATTTTATTTTAGATCATTTAAAATTATTATATTTAAGATAAATAAATTGTAATAACATAAAGTAAATGACTCTGAATAACTTAAAATATCATATATTAATTTTTTTAAAACCTAAGGTATAACTTAAGATTAGTTAAATAATTTAATTTAAAATAATTCAAAATCATGTAATAAGTTAATTAAGATACTTTAAGGTAAAATAATGTATAATAACCTATAATAACTTATAATAACATAAGGTATAAGTTAGAATAATTAAAGTAGTTTAAATAATGTAAGGTATATCATAAAGTAACATGTATAGGGTAATTAAAACAACATAGAAATAAACCTATTTATTACATGAAATTATAATAATGAGTTATGTTAACTAATAGTGAAACACGATGTTTGCATAGTGATATTATATAATAATTTTAACCAAGGTGAATTCACTAAAATGCAATGAACTTATTTTGTTTTAAAAGTTCGATAGTGATTTAAGCTAGTGAACTACACCCCATTTTTGTAGTTTCATGAGTTTAGTCAAATTTGCCTTTGTTGGTTTTAAGCTTGATTAACCTAAGTTTAATTGAATTCAATGGAGGTTAACTTAAGTTACCTTAAATTGTGCCCAAGTTTAATTAAAGATTACTCAAATGGCTATTGATAAAGCAAATGGATGTTGATGAATTTAATATACCTTGCCCCCAAAAACATTATTATGAGATGTTTGTAAATAGTTTCCAATAAGTCATCAAACTTTACATTAACTTGAGGTTTGATTTTATTTTGTCATGCAATTTGTGTCCAAGTAGTGATGGCTAGAATGGTGACGAGAATATTTGGATATATTGTTTTATGCACCCATAAAAAGATTCAATACATTCATGAAGGGTTCATTCTACTTTTTTGGGCAAAGGTTCTTGTTCCAATTTTGTGCCCATGGGAACCAACTTGTTACACAAAAGGTAATGTCTAAGCTTATGTAGTGCAAATACCATTGTTAAGGTTTCACATTTTATGATACTATAGTTATTATCAATAGTATTAATTAATTTAAAGGCATAAATAACAAGTTGACTATGTTTTCCGGTTAAATTTTTATGCTAACATAACATTTACAGTTAGTAATGATGAATATATATGCACATGAAACTTTACATCCTAATTAGGAGATATTAGAATAGGTTTTTTCACATACTTTTTAAAAATTAGCTTCCATGTTTCCTGACACTCTAAAATGCACAAAAATTGTTTTGTCTTCTTCATAAGTTTGGTAAATGGGGCCATTATGAATGCAATTTTTTTTATGAAGCATCTATAAAAGTGAACCATTTCGTTGATCATATGAATTCATTATGGATTCATAGGTACATGCATTTGAACTATGGCTTAGATTTTCTTAGGAGGTAGTAGTTTACCTTCTTTGGAAATAATAAACCTTAGTATCATCCTTAAAAATACCATAAAAATACACTTATTTGGGTTTAAATTAATCTTAAATTCCTTGCACTTTTGAAAGCATAGTTTGAGTTTATGTAAATGAATGTCCATATCATTATAGACAATGAAATTATCTAGAAAGATTTCATGAATTTGTCTAAATAATCTCTGAAGGCTTTGATGACTACCCTTTGATAAATAAGAGGTCCATTTTTTATTGCAAAAGGCATTATTACGCAAATAAAAACTCGCCAATTTGTTACAAAGGTTGTATTGTATATGTCCTCTGGTGCTATAAATATATGGTGATATTCATAATATCCATCTAAAAAGGAATAAACAACATGCCTTGTAACTATATTCAAAATTTCATTTGTGAAAAGTAAAGGGTATATATGGTTCGTTTTTGGTAGCTGCATTCAATTTTATAAAGTCTACACAAATTCTAAATTTTCCATTCTTCTTGGGTATTACCACAATTAGTGATAACTAGGTGGGTTCTTCTAAAGCTATATAAGTCATGCTACTAATAGTTTGTTTATATCATACTTAACAACTACATCATAGTTTGGATTCATTTTTTATTTGGTTTGATGTGTTAGTGGAATTGATGTATCCAACTCAATATGGCGTTGTGCCAATTCTAGAAGTATACTTTTTAGGTCCTTGTAAGTCCATGCAACATCCTTATATTCCATCGTTAGTTTTTTCAAATAATTCATACTATCCTTAGTCAATTGTACATTCACCTTGATTGTTTAGAGATTTTTTGTTGTTCCCAAATTAATCTGTAATGATTGTTATTCTTCAATTAATGTCCAACCTAAAATATGTAGTTCATGTACTTAAACCTTTGTTGGATTAATGAATTTCATCCAATATGGATGAAATGCAAATGTTAATGTATGAAATTCATCCACAACAAGAAGTTAAATGATAATGCAACATGATTGACATGACTTGTTCAACTCAACTTGAACCTTTTAAATGGCAACCTTATTTTGAAATTGCACTAAACTCCTTAAAGTCTTGTTAACAACAAATTTTTAATTATATTTTTCGAATCCATTCATTGCAAGAGATGAAAAACAATTTGCACTTTGCATTAGGGTTTTTTTTTTGTTAACTTGGAGAATCAAGGTGATGATTTTTTTTTCATATGTCAATATTTTAAAATAAGTTTTAAGATTTATCTTTGAGATTAAGTATGATATTCATGATAAATATGTTTAAAATTATCCATGATGTAGACAAGGAATGGCATTGTGTAGATTTGAAAAAGTTCAATGTCTTTTAATCACTCCATGTTTAAGCCATAAAAATGTTTAATATTTCATGAATGCTTGTATTTTGAATTGGTACCAAACTTAATTGAATTGATCATTATCTTGATTTTACTTTATCATGCTAGATGACAATAAGGGAACTAGGTCTTAAAAAATAGATGAACAAATATTAGTTGAAAGTAATTGATGAAAGAAAATCAATGTTTTTCATGCATGTAATTCCATATCTTTAAATTATAGTTCAAGATTGTGACAAGGACAAAAAAAATATTACATTTTTTTTAATAATTTGCAAAACGAATAAACAAACATTTAAAAATATACCTTGTTAATTTCTAATGTGGAGGAGGTTTGACATGCATTTAGAGCACAAAATAGGGGTAATTCATGAGATATTGCATGCTACTAATTTTGAAATTTATATATTATTTGGATAGATCATTTAAGTCCTATGAAGTTTTGCATTTTTGGCATTTTAAAAAGGTTATTGTCAACAAGTAAATCATGTTTTAACTAGTGTTGGCAAGTTATCTAGTTTGAAGTGTCAAATGTGAAGGGTTGAATTTGAGGTCCAAGATTGACGTCCTTTTGGTGGAATCAAGTTACCAACACAAGAATTGGACCTTAGAACTAGCCTTCAAGGCTAGTGCCATAATTTTAAAAGAATATTTTATAACGTGGGTTTAGATTTGCTCGGTCAATGGGCTAAACTTTTTTGAAGAATTATTAACTAGGTTGAACCTTATAGGTATTTCATATGTTTTAATTACTAGTAGATGTACCTATGCATACTCTACTATCAATCTTATATATTAAAGCAATAGTGGTGTGGTGTCTGTCTGTGTGGGCAGTGCCTGGAAGATTTTTCTAATCACTGCGCGTTCCCTGTGGAGCCCGTTCCCTATCTGTGATGACAAATAGAGCAGGGCAAGGGTAGGGCAGGGTAGGGCAGCCGCTGCGGGGGGCCAGGCGAGGTGCCATTTCTATTAAAGAAATCCTTAGGGAAAACCAGGGAACCTACATCTAATCAAACAAAAATACAATTTTAAAAAATTATTTTCATTATTGAACATATTAAAAAAACTTGAATATTTTTGAAAAAGAAAATAGAAACAAAATTAAAAAATAAATACATACATTAAAATAAAAAAATGAAGACAGACAAAATAAGAATAGGAAAAATAAAAACATGAAACAAACATAAACAAAAAAAAAAAAGTAAAAACGCAAAAACTATAAAAAAAAAGGAATGGAAACAAATGAAACAAGGAAAGGGAAATACAATAAAAAAAATTTAAAAGAAAAAAATTTCCAAAAATCAAGAAACCAAATAAAGAGTAAAAATAAGAAAAAATAAAACGTATAAATATTGAAAAAAAACCCTACTTGAAAAAGAATGAGGTGTGTCTTCTTTCTCCAAACTTCAAACTTGCATCCAAATAAATATATATATATAAGTGAAAAATAAACACTTTATTTTTATTATACAAAATAATAATAAAAATAGAAAACACATAAAAATAAAAAATAAAAAAAGTTAAAAGTTTCTAAAAAAAACTAAAACATGAACTAAGTTTAAAGAAAGAGGGGATTTCACAGTGGCCGAAGGTCACGGGCACCCACTAGTTTGTTGTAAAACTCTATAGTATAAAATTTTGGGGAATGTGTAATATGTACATGGAATTGGATTTGTTTTTCAAACTAGGCAAGAAGGTTTTTGAGTTCTAAAAAATGTGCCAAAATCGAAACTTCAAGTTTTAGAAATGTGAAATAGCCCAAGCTCTAACTTTCACTTGAACCTAGGGGGGAAAATAAACAGAAATGTCAAAACTGAGATTGGAGGATCGTCAAATATGGAAGAACTCATCAACATTCGTTCCGTCGGTTGTTACTAACCAGAAAACATTGTGCGTGACGGCTATTAAAGCCCCGTTTGTATGTCGCTTGTGAAACTGAAAATATTTCGTAACCACACTAATTTGGCTGTCGTGCTTATGTCCTGTTTGTGTATATTTGGTGGGGGCCGCGCGAACGCGAGCCCCCGCTGCCGCAAATTACGACGTGCATGCCCCCCTAGGAAGATGTTAGGGTCACCCGCTCCGTAGTGCAATAGATATGGGTCCCCTAGGCCAACGGTCATCTTGGCCACCGATCGACCCCGCCCAGGTATATATCATCACCTTCACCCCTCCCCCTCTTCATACCATTTCCTTCCGCCTCCCGCGCCAAACCTTATGGGGCATCCCCCAACCCCTTCTTCCCCTTCCTCGCTGCTCTCTCTTTGCTTGCCACCTATCAACAAGCGCGCTCCTCCTGCGCGGCACAACCGAGAGGAATTGATCCTCCCAGGTGCGACGGATCAAAGGGACTTGCTCGTGCTCCCGCGCCTGACTTCGAGGCGATGTTCTTCCCTTGCAATTTCCTTTTCCGTCCGGTTTCTCATTCCAGCTCTCCTTCGAGCTGTGGGAGCTCCAACGTCTCTCTTTCAGGATCTCCTCGCCTCCCTCGCGAAAGTTGCTTCCGATGGAGGTGAGATTAATCGATATCCGCAAAGCTGTATTCATCTTAATTGTCGTGTAATGTGCAGCCTGCCGGAGGCTCCGCACCGTTTTGTGGACTCCTCAGGTCTGCGGCAGGCCACTTGTCGCCGCGGATGGTCAACCGGCTCGACGACTCTCTCCGGCACCAGACCCCCTCAGTACTATGCCGAGTCCTTACTCCTTACCCGAAGTCCTTTTTTCTCGTGCTGCAAAACACTAAAATTCAAGCTTGTGCATTCTTTCTAATGTGCCCGAGGAGTGGAAAATTGCCTCCTGAATCAGGAACTATGCCTGCCAAAACCCGGCTTCTCCGAATTGCAGCAACCCTCAATTGAAAATACTTGCAACTTCACACCTCCCGCAATTGGTAAAAGGGACCTCTGCAGGGTCCAGAAGTTGGCCATGGCGGAAGGCAAGGAAATCCAGCAGCATTGGATGGTGTTGTTGGATGCAACGAAGGTTCTTCGGTGGTGAAGTTGCCAGCTGCCATGCTCTTTCCTGCAGCTTCCACACACACACACACACAGAGGCGCAGAGGAAATCTTCTCACGTAGCTACAATGTTTTGTCACCAGCCAGTCATGTATTGATTTCTGTTGCACTGGGTCTAATGCGTCTACCTACTGCTCAGCTCTGTGGATCGAGGCAGCTCTTGTGATATGAACAAATGTCCACAATGGACTGTCTCTCACTAACGTCTTTTTTTCAAGGGGATCAATTACAATGATTGCGATGGGATCATGTGATGGGACTGTTAGAATAGGGACACCGAACTGGAGCATTCTTGTGGCGTTTTCATGAATGGGATTTTTGCCTCGCTGTCTATTGATGTTGGTTTGGCATTTCAGGACACAGAAAATCCACACCAAACTGCATGCCAATACTCATTCAGAAGCTTCAGTAAGAGTTCCAAGAAGGTTCTGTCTGGTTTCTGATTCAAGGTCTCCTTCGAGCTGTGGGACCTCCAATGTCTCTCTTTCAGAATCTGTTCGCCTCCCTTGCAAAAGTTCCTTCAGATGAAGATGAGATTAATCCATCTCTGCAAAGCTGTATTTATCTTGATTGTTGTGTAATGTGCATCCTGCTGGAGACTCTCTCTGGCACAAAACCTTAATGACTATATGGAGTCCCTGCAGATGTCCCTTTGAGATGGTGGGTGGTCAAAATACCCTTTATCCAAACACGGATCTGAAGAGCTTGCAGAGAAAGAGGGTTCCATTTGGAGATCTGATGTACCTTATAGTAGGTATATGCACTTCCAACCTTCAGTTTAGCTGCTTTCCTGAATTTGTTTGTGAAGCCAGGCTGTGAATGAGCATTTTGGTTGGATCCACATCACCTTTCCTCTTTCTCCCCTGTACATGTTAGGGTATGCAAGACCTCTAAGACTTCAAAGCTGCTTGCCGTGTCAGTTTACTCCAGAATTTTTTCAGGGTTTCACCAGAAAGGACAAATGTAGAATAGTGAAGCAAGAAATGAACTGCTGATGATGCAGGACAAATGCTGATGCACATTGCCTGCAATACTCATGTGAGCTTGAAATTTAATGATGTTACAGAAATACAGGTACCAAAATGCAATGACATATGTGATGGCATCAACCATGGTCTGCAACTGAGCATCTGCCAGTGTAATAATTGAATGCAAGCAAGGGGAATCGTACAGAGGTTTTTCAGTTGTTGCCATTTCTGCCTCCAATGGGTACCACAAACATCGTGCATGGTAACATGACCAAAATTGCAGCAAGTGTTTATAGGCTGTGTAAATCCAAGATTTGAAAAATTGAGGTTGTGCATAAGGTCTGACTGTACCACTAAGTAATACTTGTACGGATTGTCGAATCCACTACAGGATGTCATGGGTCTGTTGGAAGTTAGGGATGCTCCATGCCATTTAAGTGAATGGAATTTCAGGCAACCCCCTCTGTTGATGTTGGCACATAATGTCAGTTTGATCTAAGGATCAGCTCTTAGCTGCTGTCTGTTTTGACTTCTGATTTTTCCTGACAGTCTGCAGTGCATAATTTCTGCACAATTCGCCAATTCCAATGCTGTTTGAACTGTTCATCTTCTTGAAGGTTTTTTGTTAAATGAAAGTAAGACTTGATTGTTTGCAGTTGCAAGGAGCTCACAGTTGTGGTTTTGCTTATGGGGATTAGGTCAGGTCTACTTCACAGTCATGTGAGATTGTTTGCAGAGAAGTTGGCGACTAAGGTGACTATTTGCAGATGCCAACGCCATTCTTTTTCAGATATTATTTGTGAAAGATGTCGAAAGTGTTCACACTATTTTGGAATGTCTCTGGTGCTTGTGAATCCATAGTGGTGACTTGGGAGAGAGAGTGGCACAACACAAGTGTTGAAAATTTGCAGCATCTTTTCAGCAATACTTGCATTGTACAAGGACAGATGAAAAGAAATTGAATCGTACCCTTCAGCAATACTTGCTTTGTGGAAGTACCTATTAAAAGAATTTAGTTGTACCCTTCATTGGATTTCACCAATGTGTAGTCCCTTGTAGCATATGATGGCAGACACTTGTAACTATGTAGAACATTTACGTGTGCACAATGGAATATATTTGTTTCTTCCACTTTGTTTTCTCATACTTGTTTTGCAGAAAAGCTGATCTTGACATGTCGAGTTTGTGCAGTGTTGCTTCATTACAGTTATTGGACATGGGGTTGAAACTTTTTCAATACTATTGTGAGAACAACAAAAAGGTGAGAAAATACTTATTTCACATGCAGTTGGCAAACTTCATCTCTCTTTTTGTTTTTTCCTTGATTGCAGTGTGCAAATTTCCTTTGAGAAAAAAATTACTACTAGAAATATAAGTCTGAGCGTGCTTGTGAGAATTTGGGGTTTAAGCTATACTACCAATTGTGCAACTAAAAAATGTAGGTTATTGTAAAATGGGATTGTGTTAATGGTGGAACATGCAAAAACTTAGCAAGTGCATCATGCAAAGCAGAAAAGAGCTCTATGGTGCCACTTTTGGCTAACATTGTAACAATGCTAACAAAACCATAGATGTTTGATCTTATGCCAAGCACAAGTGGAATCCAATGAATGGTTAGATTTCCATACATATGGAATTTTTACTGAACAATTATGATAATAACAAGGCATCATACTCATATATGGTTGTGTGATTTGTATGTATGTATATGAGTGTGTGTTTTTTGTTTGTATGAGTGTGAGTTTAAGTATTTGTTTTTGTTCATGTGAGTGTTTATTTTTATTTATGTGACATTGAGTTTGTGTGGAACTTGTAGGTATGTAATAAGTTTTTTTTAAACATTTTTGGTTCTTAAGTATGTAATGAATTATTTACTAGGTAACAAGTGTTTAGAAAAGTGTCTAAATAGGTATAATAATATATAATTATGTTTTATTTCTTGTGTATGTGAAAGTATAATTTGTTTATATGTAAATGTGTAGATAAATAGTTTGATTAATTATTATTTTTAAAATTTTAATGGTTTTTAATTGTAGAACATATTGTAAGAAAAAAATAAATAGTAGTTTCTTCCATTTAAAATATGTTTTTGGCTTATTCAAAATGAAAGTAGATTACTTTGGTGTTTGATTTTATTTAGTTATTTAGATGTTTTCATAAAGTTATTTAATTTGATCTAGTTATGAAATAATTTTAATTGTGATGAATTTGGTTGGGAGATGTTAATAGTTGTGATTATATTGTTTTTAATTTAGTTTTTGTATACATAGATTAATTGCGATGAAATGGTTTCAAATGTAAATAATTTGGCCATAAAATATTTTTTGGTTCCTAATTTTGATGTTTTGGAATTGTAAGGTTAATTTATTTTGTGATGGAGGATTTGACATTGATATTTTTGTCAAGAATTTTTAATTTGAGATACAAATGGAAATCATATATTTAATGAGGTATGTGTTTATACAATTTGTTTTGATTGTATTTTTATTGAAAACTTTTGTTAGTTTTGATGAATTTCGATCAAATTATTTGAAATAAAATGAATATTGCATAAATTTTACTTATGTTTTCAGTTATTAAAACACATTGAAATTAAAACTGAAAATAAAATTATGACCTTACTAATTTCATTTCAAACTATTTCATCACAATTGATCAAAATATATGCAAATTCAATCACAATAATTATAAAAATAATTAATAATATTTCCAACCATACTCATTACAATTGAAATTATTTCATAACCATCAAATTAAAAAAATTATTGACAACATGTACTAAAATTATATGAAATCAAATACTAAAACAAAGTACTTTTGTTACTAAAATAAAAACATAATCATAATTCATGCAAAAAAAATTAATAAAAAATTTCTTGCCAATTTTTAATGAAAGCCATTATTATAATTTATACTATTTTTCTTGCAGTATTCATTTTATTTCAAATAATTTAAGCGAAATTCATCAAAACTAACACAAGATTCCAATGAAAACTGAATGAAAAAAAATTGTATAAACACGTAGCACATCAAGTATATGTGATCCATTTATATGTCAAATAAAAAATGCTTCACAAAAATATTAAATGAAAAATTCTCCAAATTATAAAACAAATAAACCATGTAATCTCAAACTATCAAAATTAAAAACCAAAAACATATTTTAAAACCAAATTACTCACATATAAAATTGTTTCACCACAATTAATCAAAATATTTGGAAACTAAATTAAAAACATTGTAATCGCTACTAATAATATTTTCCAACCACATTCATCACAATTAAAAATATTTTATATCAATCAAATTAAACAAATTTATAAAAAAAAACGTTTAAAAAATAAATAAAATCAAACACACAAAAAAGTTATTTATTTTCAATAAGCCAAAAACATAATTTTAACATTCAAAATGAATTAACATACATTTTTTGTAACCATTTTTTGTGCATTCTCAAATGGAAAAAATTACAACTATAGGTTTTTATTATTTTCCTTGCAATTTTTATTTCACTTCCAATGATTAATAATAACTTTCATCATAACTGATATAAATGTTCAATATATATAATTTAAAAATTTATAAACACATGCCTTATCAAACATATATGATTGTATCTCAAACAAAAATTGCTCTGAAAAAAAAACAGCAAATTTTTCATTGAATGGATAAACCCTACAATTAAAAGACATTAAAACACATAAACATATCCATATAAACACAAACAATAAAAAAACATACAAAATCATTCTCATTAAAAAACAAATATAAACTTATACAAATAACCATTCACATTCACACATGCACAAACAAAAACAAACACTTATACTCACATCTATGCAAATAAAAACACACACCCATATCCATCCAAATCTTATTTTGAAAATTTTTATATGGACCACGTAAAAAAAAATCTATCAAAATTTAAAACGAATTTATTCATTATGTTGTATAATAAACAAAAATGTAAATGTTTTTCTTGTTCTTACACCCCTCGTTAAAAAAAGATGTAAAGGTTGTGGTAGATTTTTATTTTTTTTCTATTACAAAATATCAAGTACAATAGTTTTTTGTTTCATTATTTCATTTTCTCATTTGTGAAAAAAAATGTTCATATGTTATACATTCATCATTTTGTTTTAAAAAATTACATTTCAATGTTTCAATTTTTTTGTTATTAATTTTTGTTTATATATGAATATTTTGTATGTTAAATCGTGTTTTCCAACTTCATTAGCATTTTTAATTAATGATTTTTTATGTGAATTGTTTGTTTCAATGATAATTTCATTTAAAATATATATTTTCCCAACCATCAATTTCAGGATTTCATCTTTTTTTGTTTTTTTTTTGTAACTGTCACGAATGTCAATGCCATGGAGTTCATTCATATTAATACTTATCCATGATTTGTAATGAACTTGTACCTAATATTTAATTTAGTTTTAATAAAGTTCATTAACAAAATTTTCCAATTTTTGTAGCATAACCCTAACCAAAAGAATCATGAATCGCCTACTTAATAAGTTTGAAGGCACATGAAAAAAGCTTTGAGATTTTATCAACGAAGTGTGTGTGGTCATCTAATTTCTTCATTGGTATCCAATTGGTCCAACCCAAATTGGACTAATTAAAATTTTGTCGTGAAACATGGTCTTTGCTTAATTCACATTTTTGTTGAAGCATCAATTACATTTACTTAACAACTTTGAAATAATCCTTAAAGAGTTTAATGTCACCTTTGGAAAATTTAAACAAAGGATGCATGTGTAATATCAAGATATGATTTATTTGTTAATAATCACATTTTGTTATGATACATACATCGAATATTAAACAATTGGATTGTGATAGTTCATTGGATGAGGCAGCATTCATAAGTTTGTTTCTAAGGTGATCGTGATGTGAAAAGTTTATTATTTAGCATGCCTCCCCTTCTCATGATAGAACCCATGCCAAAGGTAATAAAAACACCAATGACCTTCCTTCACACAATGATTTAAAAGTTGAATGAAATTTTCACCATGGAACAAAATGAAAAACATGTCAAGAAGATTGATAACTTTGATGACATGATTCCTCAAAATAATGTTGGATTCCCTTCAATTTTAAAGTTAAAATTTTATTTCAATATAATAACTGAAAGAGGAAAGGTGTGAACCTTACCACCACATCTATGCATGATAGATTCAATTTTCAAAAATTACATCATGGATATTGGGGTGTGATAAGGTTATTGGGAGTTTTTTAAAATTTCAAGTTAAAATGGGTAGTGATGGGTGCGTATGGTTATTGGGGGGTTGTTTTCATTTTAGAATTTAATATTGGATGAATGAAGTGGAAGGTTACTTATTTTCTTTGATAAAAATTTATAATTATAATTTTAGAATTTCAATTGCATGATTAAGGTGAGAGGTTTCTAAAGGGTTGAAATTAAAAGCGAATAGCAAAATTTATAATATGACAAAACATTAATTTTGTTCTAGTATTTAAAATTGGTGATGCACTATAACTGAAACAAAAATGATTTTAGATTCCTAAAACATTTAAAGGTGTGATAATTAGGTTTTATGATGAAAATAAATTAGAGCAATCTTTAAACATTATAAACATGTAATATTAGTTTGAAACAACATAACAATTAAAATGAGTAGTGTTATAAGGTGCCAATTGAAACATAGATTTCAAGATTTGTATTTCAGAGGTAGTTAACAAATCAAATTACAAACCCAATGATAGTTTCCAACATCAAGAAATGAAGACCATGCAAAAATTGAAGTGTCTTCAATCTCATAAAGACTTTTGCATACAGTTTCAAGTTCATTGCTAAAGACGGAATCGACTTGCAATAAAATCACCAAAGTACGATAATTCAAAAAAATTATTAATACCTAGTTTGAAGGGGTTGGATTTCGAAATGAAAGTGCACTTCATGCAATTTGGAATTTTCATCATGAGAGTGTTGGGACAATGTCAAATTTATGGTGACTTTCAAAGCAATTTTTCATTCACTTATGTGGTTTAAGGTCGTGGTCATACACAACATCATGAATTCAAAAAAAAATCTTCAATCAAAATCAACTTGGTAATGAGTGTGTGAGTGACATGGTACATCAAAACACGTGCGTGCAATTTTCAAGTGAAGGATAAAGAAGGAATGACACAAAATAATGGTTAGAACCATGATAAAACAAAATTTTAAAATAAAAGGAAATAGGGTTGAAGAAAAATCTTTTGGGCTAAAAGGTGAAAGGAGGCGAAAAGAATGTTTCTTCTTATTTCATTGACCACTAAGTAAGAATGTTTTTCCATTAACCACCAAACAAGGATGTTTCTCCATTGACCCTTAATCAAAGATGTTTCTCCTTTTGCTTCCATTGGCATCCAAATTTGGAATCTTTCAAGGGCCACCAAGCTTGGAACCTATCATTGGCCACTAAATTAGGGGTCTTTCCTTGCTTCCTTTCTTTTTTTTACATGATTTTTGATTGGGAAGGGGAGGAGTAATTAATCCTAGTACGTATGGTGGAAAGAAAAATAATAACATTGAATCAAAGTAATACATTTGAAAGGATGAAAATGAATGATAGTGTGTTTGGAATTTGAAATCTTAAAGAATTTTCATAAAAAAGCTTTTAAATTTTATAGTATATATTTTTAATTTAGGTGTAAAACTTGAGATTTGTTGGGTAAGTGTGCCTTATAGTTAGTTTTCCAATGAGATAATGTAAGCTGAATTTGGATAAAGTATGTGATGGCATCAATGATTTAAGTGATCAAAGGTTTGTTATCAAGTTAAATATTTTGCTAGTTTTTCAAAAGTTGGTTTAGGTAGGTGAAAGTTTAGCATAAACTTCTAAGATTTGGAAAATCTAAACTTTGAAAATGTGTATAGCAATTCCAATTGGAATCAAATCATTGAGATTAGTTGAGAGGAATAGATGTATATGTAAGTGCAAGTGGGTCAATCTTACAATTTTGGTTTTCGCAACACTAAATTTGGTGATACCTTGAATTCTTTATCCTCAACGTTTATAATTTATTCAAAAAATCACCAAAAATTCATGTATGTGAAATTGTTTAGTTCACCATGGTGAAACATTTGTGCAAGTAAAGGAAGTAGATCAATGAGAAGTCAATTACTATTAAAACAAGTCTCAAAGAATGCATAGGAAGCAAACTATTTGTTTTTAATTTCAAATGCAACTAAATATCTAAAGATACATTCATGCATTTCTCCTTCATAATTTATGTACCTTTGAGTATAATAATTTCATAAGATTGGAAGTAGAGGGTCGGAAAGTTACCTCACAAAGGGGTAGATGAAGGAAAAGGTGAAGGGGAAGATCAATCCAAAGGAAAAAACAAGGTGGAGGCTAAAGTTTTTTAAAAAACAAAAATTGAACATGAAAATGAAAAAGGGGAATTTGGAAGGGAAGGGGATGATGAAGGACATAACACAATTATTGATGATGACTATAAAGTTGAGCATTCATGGTCTAAAGGAAAGCTAAGGAAATGAACTTTGAGAAGCCAAGAAAATAAAAGATAGAAAAATCAATTTACACTTTAGACAAATGAATGTCATGTGTGTTAATTTAACTGATCATTAAGCTCTAGTTAATTAACGATAAATTAAGTTAGTTAAGTTAATTAGTTAGTTTCAAACAAATTCAGGTATGAACAAAGTTTAAGATATTTGTCATGGGATATAATCCCATCTTGCATGTCATTTACTCTAGAACAAGTTTAATGTCTTTGAGAATATACATGGGTTTCACTAACATCCATTTTCCATTCATGATTGATACTCTAAAAAAGAAACCCAATTTTGAAGGACTCTAATTATATAATAATGTTGCATACCTCATGTAGGTTAGGAATTTATGTTTGAACTAAAAACTTTTAGTGAACACGTAATCAAACAAAAAGATATTGATGTCATCTACTATAGAATAAAACAAGGTTGGCACACCATATAATTCCTAAATTTTGACAAAGGCAACAAATGATGTCAAACAAGTAGTCCAACACACTTTGTCATGTTCCACCATAATCACATAATTGTAGACAAACAATCAATAAAAAGGGATTTCATGTTCACTATAGTACTCCAAAAATATCCTTAAAGATTTAGCTTTGTGTAAAGATCCAAGTTTATGTAATGATCAAAAGACGTGAACCATGTCCATTTGCAACCAACATTGTTGTCAATTAACAAGAACAAGATGGCAAATTGAACATGTTGAAGCAAAAAAACAACCTTTGATTTTGTAGAATAACAAGAGCTCATGGAAGACTTCAAGATTGAAATGTTAATAGTTGTGTTGTGAGTGTGATGACAATAATGGTTATAAATGTCGACATAGGAGTGCACAACACGACAAGGAAATTATGTTGATGAAAGGTGTCAAAAAAATTGGCCATCAATGGAAAACCATTGTCAAATTGAACCCCATATATTTTTTAAAATTTGCATGATAGATTAAGTGCAAAACTGAAATGGAGAAACCTTTTTAAACAAATCAACCAAAATGAAACTAAATCCATTGGGGAGTCTTGTGTGTCATCCTCCCATCTTGGGCTTGTAGAATAGGTCATGGAAATATGCTTTAATGTCTTTGTTGATATGTTGTTAGGTTGAAATTATCATTGACGTGTGATGAAAAGGTTGGAGATTCATTTGTGTTTTTAGTTTATCCATTCAATGCCATAAAACCCTAAAGATGAAATGAGTGGTGTGTAGTAGTGAATGAATTTCCACTAGTTATAACCAAATCCTAGTTTGTTGCCCATCCTTTTAAATGTGGTACATGAATGTGATAGACAATTTAGGCATAGTCCACAATTTTAATCTTCAACAATGTGATGTCATTTTCAAACCTAAATATTTTTGACTGCATGCATTATTAATAATTCATAATGATAGAATCTTTTTTGTCAAATTCATGAAGATTTGAAGAACATTTTTTCTATTAGCATGGACCAAAACTAATTAAGGATTCATCATCAAAACCAATATATTTAGTGATCACGCCAAGTTTGAATTTCAAGATGGTTTGCTATATTGTGATAGTCTTTTGTATGTTCTTAATGGCCTTACGCAACTTCAACTTCTTTAGGCTATGCACGATACTTTGGCTGGAAGCCATTTCGAATTCAACAAGACCATGGAATTAGTGTTTTGAGATTATTGGCAACCACAATTTTGGAATTGTGTGAAGGAGTTTGTCGAATCTTGCGATGTAATATTCCATGGATTTGTTTTTTATTTCCATTTTTCACCTATATTTTATTATTTTTAACACTACTATTTACTTTTTTTAATTCAATATTCAAAACTTCCATCTTCCAAAAAATAAATCAACAATTAAAATTTTCACCATTTTCTATAGTGTTCATTTATCAAAATTCACAATGAGAAAATAACAAAATTCACAAGGTTAATATTAGTTTTTCACATAGAATAAGTCATATCCCAATAAACCCATCCATTCACCTTTGGCCAAGAAAAAACCTTCTAAAATAACATATTCAAATATTTAAACAAGGTTTTAAAAAAATACAATTCCAAATTATAACAAAGTTCAATTTCCCAAAAATTCAAATCCAAAAAAAGGTTTCAAATTAATTCAAATTCCCAAGAGAAAAATACAAAGTAAAGTATACCAGACACTAAAATACCACACTTATATCATATGTACATTCACAATATGTACCAATCGCATGTAATTCACATGTCTGAAATCAATATTTAACATAACTTCTAAAACCAACAATCTAAAAACTTAAGGCCAAAAAATGATCCAAAACTAAATATTTATAGTGTGGTACAACTTTGTTTTCAAAATCTCAAAAGTTCTTGTTTATCAAACAATTTGTATACCATAAAACATAAATTCTGGTGTCCCCATTAGTACTTTCACACATGCCACTTAAAACAAACTGATTTTGGCATCAAATTATATTTTGCACTTCAACTTTTTAATTCAATTTTGAGTGTTGAATAACCAACTACTTCTCCTATTGGATCCAATGTAATTTTACCTTTTGGTTTTTTTCCTTTAATAGATGAACGAAAAAACCTTACATAGCCTTAAAAACCTCTAGCTTAACATGATCATGACCCAACAGAAATTTTATTTAAGGCTCACACAAAACATAATCATATTCATCTCCTCCATCTTATTTGATTTTGTAAAAGATCCAAGTTAGACTTACAAGTCTAACCATGGATTTGCACCTATAGCAATAAAACTTATTATCTCTACTAGTTAAAAAGAAAGGGGATGGCATATTGAACATATATTTCCGAACAAAAAACACCAACAATAATTACTAACTTCCCATCAACTTGCACACAAATAAATTACAAATACAAATACAAAAATTCATGTTCTATTAAAACAAAAAATAGTGAAAATTTTGATGACATATTATATGTTAAAAGTAATTGCAAAATCTTACCCATTAACTTTGCTTTAATGAATTTATGTTGGTCTTTCAACAACTCCTTGGTTAGGCACATGTATTACAAAACAACTTGCAAAATTTGTTACAAGCTGTTGTTCATAAAAAATAGATGTACCACCAAATTTTTATCAAAAGTGTGGCAAGTTTTCTAATGTTGTGAATTTCAACCAACTACACATGCTTCACATAAAACTCAAGGAACAAAACTAAAACATGTGTATCAATAACCTCCAAACCATTTGCCACAACCAAAATAAACGTATTTGCAAACTTGCCATGAATACCAAAATGACAACCATTTCTATGGTTCCAAATTCCTCCAAATCTTCTCTCTACATAAAACTTTGGATATTAATGTGTGGGAACAAATTACAAACATAATGAAAACATATAAATATGTTATATTATAACAATGGCTCCAACTTTCAACACAATTCTCCAATCACCTTTTTCAAATTTATTCTTGGAAATGACATCAAAATTTCACAATTAACATTTCAAGAAAAAATAGTAACAAAAATAGATCCAATAGTTAAGGTAATGGTTAAATGTTGCAATTTAACATCATGTTCACAATTAATTGTGAAGTGCAACGACACATAAGGCCAAAAGATTATGTTTAGGAATGAAACATTTTTACAAATGGGGGGGGGGGGGGGGGGAATGCAAGATATTGAAAGCCCAATGACTCTCAAATGCACTCCCAATTTGGGTGTTGCACTCGTGCGAGAGTCTTGAATATTTAAACCCTTAGTTGAAAAGGTAAACAAGCACCAAAATGGGCCCTTGATATATCATTAGAAAGACCTTGAAGTGTAGATGCCTAAAGTGCCCTTGCATTGCTAAAATGCATGAATTTTTTTTTATCAAAAGAAGATTTGGAAGTCAAATTAGAATCAACTTATAACCACAAATCCCTTTGAATAGGGGTCAAATGATCTTTTATTAAGTTTATTAGGGATTATTAATGGCTATTGGTACCTTTTATATTGATTGCTACTAATGCATATTAGTGGTTATATCTATTAGTGGTTATTTTCTTGATGGTTATTCTATTAATGGTTATTCTATTAATGGTTATTTTATTATTGGTTATTTTATTATTGGTTATTTTATTGATGGTTATTTTATTGATGGTTATTCTATTGATGGTTATTCTTTTGTTGGTTATTCTATTGGTGGCTATCCTGTTGATGGTTATTTTATTGTTGGTTATTCTATTGATGGTTATTCTTTTGCTGGTTATTCTATTGGTGGCTATCCTGTTGATGGTTATTTTATTGTTGGTTATTCTATTGATGACTATCTTATTGATGGTTATTCAATTATTGGTTATTCTATTGGTGGCTATCCTATTGATGGTTATTCTATTGGTGATTATCCTATTGATGGTTATTCTATTGTTGGTTATTCTATTGTTGGTTATTCTATTGGTGGCTATCCTATTGATGGTTATTCTATTGTTGGTTATTTTATTAATGGTTATTCTATTAATGGTTATTGGTTATTATTTTATAAGTGACTATTGGTACTTATTCTATTAATGACTATTAGTGGGTATTATATTAATGGTTATTGATGGATATTTTATTGGTGGATATTGGTGTTTATTAATGACTATTATATTAGTGGCTATTAATGGTTATTTTATTAGGGGATATTGGTGCTTATTAATGGTTGTTATATTAGTGGCTATTAGTGGTTATTTTATTAGTGGATATTGGTGCTTATTAATGGTTGTTATATTAGTGGCTATTAGTGGTTATTTTATTTGTGGATATTGGTGCTTATTAATGGTTGTTATATTAGTGGCTATTAGTGGTTATTATATTAGTGGATATTGGTGCTTATTAATGGTTATTGTATTAATGGCTATTGACGAATATTTTATTGTGGGTATTGGTGGTTATTTTATTGTTGGTTATTGTATGTTATATTAGAAGTATTGGTGATTATTGTATTATAAATCATTGTTGGATATATTATGTTATAATATCATAAGTTATTGCTAATTATTATATTGTACGGTATTTATAGGTTATTATTATTTATTCTAAATTATTTTTGCCTTAGGTCATTATATTATATTTTAGATTATTTTAAGTTATTATATTTAAGATAAAATAATTTATAATAACGTAAAGTATGATGACCTCGAATAACTTAAATTATAATTTGAAATAACATATATCAATTTAAAATAAAATAACTTAAGGTATAACTTAAAGTTAGTTGAATAATTTAATTTAATATAACTTAAAAACTTACAATAAATTAGTTGAGATACTTTAAGGTAATATAACATATAATAATTTAAGGTATAATAATTTATAATAGTTTATAATAACATAAAATATAAGTTAAAATAACTAAAGTAGCTTCAAATAATATAGGGTATATTTCAAAGTAGCATAAATAAAATATTTTTAAAACATATAAATTAACCTATATACTATAATAAATTATAATAGTGAATTATGTGAACTAGTAATGAAACATGATGTCTACATAGTGATATTATAGTGAAATAACTTTATGGTGAAATTAGTAAAATGTAAGGAAATTATTTCAGTTTTTAAGGTCCCATAGTGATTTAGGTTAGTAAATTGCACCCCATTTTTGTAGTAGTGATAATACATGTATGATGAAACTTTTCATATCTAGAAAACATTGTAATCAAACACATGTGCTTCTCTTGGTGTCAACAATGCCCATGAAAAATGCGTTAATGACCAATTATGGCATTATACATTTAATTATGGGGGGTTTGACCAAGTTCATTTTTTTAATGGGCCTACGCATCATATCTTGGGCTTCAAAATGGTTAAATGAAATGAAAAAATGTGTTTGAAACAAACGTGCAAATGGAAAGGGGTTTGCTATGGCCTCCTCTAATGGGTGGATGTAATCATATGCTTCTTTAATGACAATATTTGATTTAGTAACATTTTCCCCTTCAAGATCAACCACCTTGCATTTATTTTTGTGTGTCCTAGGGGCGATTATGGCATTGTCATAATTCAACTTCTTGTTC